>JAHZNB010006319.1:0-12100 GCA_027744295.1 Callyntrura guangdongensis
AAGAAAAGAAAATTATGATCGCAATGTGAGGAGCTCGATGATGATGATGACAGTATACGATGAGGACGAGGCCACGAGTCACTTTTACTTTTTACTTTTTACTTTTTTAGTTTACTCACACACACACACATGTTTGTGTAATACATAAGTGCAGTGTAGCGTAGATATACAATTTTCGTGGTTATTCCACTGACTGTGAGTAAAGAGAAGAGTGGATATGTAAGAGGATAAAAAAGGAGGCGCACGAGTAAACATTACATTATTATTGACGGATCAAATATCTAGCAATAACAATATTAATATCTAAATTTCATATTTCCCCGGGTGTATGCGTATAACAGCTGCATAAAAACTTAGTCTTTGCGTGATTGTAAAGTAGTTGGTAATAATATGAAAAAAATGATCAGATATCATCACTAGAGACTAGAGAGCGAGAGAAGCAGGCATGCAGGCAGACAGAGAAAGACCAAAGAGGAGAGCAAAAATTGGATTTTTGTATTTGAGGAGAAAAGGGCGGCGCATACGGGCGGAAAATATTGCTACAAGTGTATTTACTCTTTTCCCTCAAATATGCAAATGTTCCCACATGCCGAGTACATAATATTAGTCCTGGCAATGATACAGTTTCATGTTTCGTAACGTATGGCATTTTTTATTGCTGACTCTCGTACTACAGTAGACTATTTATTTTACTGTTTCTACCACTGAGAATATCATGACTCGGGTCTGTAATTGAGTCAATCCGCTGGTGTTTTTTAAGTTTGTCCGCTTCAAAAAGAATGTTTATAAGTTGTCATATTTGCTACATTTATATGACGGAGCACAAGTTACAAGAGTGCTCTTTATGTCTCTATCTTCTCGTGTATGAGCACACACGCGGGGGACTGTCGACAGAGAGTGATGGTGAGAGAGAAGGAAGGAACTTATAAAAAAGGAAGTGAGAGATAGTTCTGTATCGTCATGAATTTGTCGACATCGACGCGCCTTACCACGCAGAAAAGGCATTGAGAGAAGAAAAAGTTTTTTTTATTTCTTTTCAAAAACACTTCTTAGAAAACAGGAAAGGCGTGTGTAGATGAATCTAGAAACTGGTTACATGCCGAGAGTGGATGATAGTTTTATTGAATGAAAGTATCCGATTTAGAAGGAACAGGAAAAGAACATTTTGTACTACACAAATACTTTGAGAATTGCGATCCAGCTAATAATATGCATTCTTCTGATTGACTGTTCTATAAGACCTGTGTGAACAAGACCCTATACATTCCCTGGCTCAGGATCATTCTCATTTTGCTCATTATCATGTTGGCTCGTCCTCTTCTCCTACATCATCATCAACATCGTCAAAGAGAAAGTTGTAAGCAGTCTGGAAGCAGCATAATATAGCTTTAAATATATGCATATACCTACCTACATAATAACAAGCAAAACAGGGGAAAGAAAAGGTTGTAGTCGTAATCAGATGATAAATCGCTACACTGCTCGTTATAGCAAAAATCTCAGGGCAATATTCAAACTAGTGTTTATGAGTCTTCTGAGATTTTAATTTAGAGAAGCCACCTTACTTCTGCGCGAATCGCAGACTACAGACTACTACAACTAGAAGACTTGGTTCTTCTGTATGGGTTTTCCTCTTTTCACTCGCCTTGCTGTGCTCCAACTATATACAGGCAACGATTTTCAACATTTTTTTGACACCGTGTGTTTTAGCAAGGCTATTATAACATTTAGTATTATCATTGCAAACTAATTTTATTAAAATCCTTTTCTGATTGGCATAAAACACATGAATAAACTCTCCATCTCCATATTATGCTGTGAGATATAAATTTACAATGATATGTGTTAAGTTTACTTCAGAAAATAGAAGTTTCGGTAACATGTTTGTTTGATAACATGAGCGCAACGGGTAGACTGTCTACAAAGTGTCTTTCTTTACAAACAAGAAAGTAAGTGGAGAATGGCAAATAATAAGAGTACCCATACATCTATCCTATCATGAATTTTTTAAGAATCTCTGGCCTGTTTTGTAGTATTTATAGTAGAAACCAATTCTAGGAAGCTTTTGCCTTTTCTTTTATTGAATAGAAGAAAATTTCTCCCGAGGTGCTTTATTGAAGCACTATCACCGCTAGTTTGCCTTTCTGTTGTGTGCTGCATCTCCCTTGAGGTGTTTTGAGAAAAGAAAATACTAGCTCCCATTTTCCTTTTTGTGGTACTAGTAGTGGTGGTAATATAAGGGAAGATGTGTTATGTAGTGTCAGGGAGAGTGGCACGTTAGAGAGAGAGAGAGAGAGAGACGAAAGTTATGCAAAATGTCTTTTTTGGCTTTGTTGTTAAGATGAAAAGGGAGTCTATGTGGTAGCAAGAAGAATGTGTTGCTAACGTTGACTGCGTTTACCGTTGTTGAAGAATGTAAAAGGCACAGCAGGAGCTGTAGTAGTACTAGTACTACTAGCGATTTTGATGATGAACACGATGATGCTGACTCTCTTCTTTTTCTTCTTCTGATAATGATAATATCATTTTCATCCGTTGTGTTTGATACAGTCAAGTTTAGTTCCGGGAATGAGCCTCTCTGTACAAGACATATTATAAGTTCACAGGAGCCAGGAGGAAGAGGAGGTGGAGGAGGAGGACAGGAAAAAGTTGTTCACTAAATATACACGTTTCTATTAGATCGAGCCAGATGCGAGAGACATTTCTGGTTCTGTTTTGATAAAAATGGTTTTTTTCTTCATTTCAAAGCACCTACATACGATACGCATGTATGGTCGAGAGCCACGAGTCGGTTTAGTGGCAGTGTTGAAGTTGTGCTAGAAGGTTCATTACACCGTCATCATGCGTGCAATTATTACTTACTAACTCTCTTGATAACACGAATGTAAAGACGGAAGCTAGTTGACATCGTCAGTTTATCATCATCAGTTATTAAGTGTTTTTATATCGATAATTTTACGGAAAAAATGCGAACACACGTGTTTCTTTTAAGAGTCATAACTCGTTTTATCCACCTTGTGCTGCTATTAGAAGGAAAGGAGTAGCGTGTGAGTTCGCTGGGTTATCTTAACTGGGGAAAATTTTTTGGAATGTGCATCTGACATACCAAAATATATCACTGAGGATATGAATGTCTATTTTGACAAGCTGATTTAGTAGTTTGTAAAAATATTTTTACACGTAAAAAGGCACTTCACCAATCGAACCCCCAACAACTTACACCGCAGTTGTAGTGTGTGAGTTCTGCTTATCCCAGGGAGATTACACTTTTTTGGATATTTTATAATACACATAGTTTTGTCTTGATCTTCTGTAAATATTGAAAATGGACAAGGTAAGACCCCTCGGTTAAATGCCCTCTTTGAAAAATATTAAAGTATGTAATGTCGTTTTTATCGTACGCAGTAAGTATGTGCTTTCAAATAAGAGCTGTCTGTTTTGATCATACCAAGTATCAGTGATGTCAGTAAATACATGAGTCAGTGTCATAAAGAGAGATAACTTTTAAGAAAACAGCAGGCCATGCTGTGTATTATGTGTGTGTGGTAAGCGTTTTCCGAAGAAGGGTTATAGGGAATCCCAGGTACATCTGGCAGAACATTCATTCATGCTTCCTACTATATCAGCTCTTTTTCTTATTACTTTGGTGCGTAAGCCAAAGAAGACATTTTTTCGTTAAGGGTAATAATAATGAGTTGAATGATGTCACAACAGCCTAAATATCACACAGCCGCGACTCAAGATAGGTGTCTATAATGACTACAAAACACAAAATTTTACACCATTTAAAGAGCAAAATGTTCTGGTTAGGGAGCAAAGAAACATTGCCATTGACCACCACCGAGTACCAAAATGGAACATGCATATGGTCATCAGCGAGTAGTGTAGCGAGAATAGTCACTTTTAGTACAGCATGAATCTTTCGTTGACACGAACAATCATAATAATATCAGCCATATGCAAACAATTCATTTTATGTTTATATAAAAGAATGTAGGTAGGGAAATAGAATAAAGTGTGTAGGACGATGGATGAAGTTGCACTTGAATTTTCTGTCAAAGCTACTTTATGTGTGCGGGCTGACATTCATCTTCATTTTTCACAACTCTCACAATACACATATGCATACATTGTGCTCTTTTTACAGTTCCTTATTATCGCGTTTTATGACAACGATGTGTTTCTTATATTACGTGTGCCCTCTGTGATTCTTCTTGTTCCTGCTGTGCTGTAGCTACTGAGAAACTTGCTAGTCAAGCAAGCCTTGTTTCAATCAAAGCGTACAATATGTAAGAATTTATCTACCTATTTTAAGATTCCTGTTTCTCGTCAAAATGACTCACCGCATTGGAGTCGTCGTCGTCACAAAATCCTAGCCATACACAGTAATGAATGAGCCACTAAACATGGTAAACTGTTTCGTGAACAGGAAGGCAAAGAGGCTTAATTGTGAGTTGAATAATGTCGAAAAAAATCCCTTTGTAGCTTTGTCTCTCCCAATATTACAATAGAGCTCTCGTGCAAAAATGACAATAGGCAGTGTGGGTCTCGCACATCTTCAAAAACCAATTTTGCTCCCATTATCCAAACCTTGCGAGAAGGAATACGTCATTGTCAATCTGTATGTCTGATACTGTATATATTTTGTGTACATTATAGCAATATATAGTTCTCTTTTTTATTACTCCTTCTGAGCAGATGAGCAGGTTTTGCTGTTGTGATTTTTATTGCATATTTTCGTCTTTTGTGTTTTTAAGACAAGATGACTTTTTTAAAGGAAAATATAGTCCTTTTCTTGACTGTCACGTGCTAATACATAATAACTAATATCTGTACCACATGTGGTCTTGTAGTTTCCACTGTTGACGGAGAATACGGAAATTGAAAAACATATACATAGGCAAGCGTCGTACTGCTACTGCATAGTACACAGTCGTGGAATTTTGTCATCATAACGAAGAAATAAAAACAGACAGGCGAGGCAAAGAAAAGGCAAGATTCTTTAGGGTATGTGTGCAACAGTGATTCGTTTTCTTCAAATGTTTTTCTTTCTACAATGGTGTGAGTTGTGGGCCATAAAGCACGTAAAAGCCTCTTCCACAACGTATTCTCTATCGTAGAACGAGATAAAAAATTAAAAGCAAACAAGCCAACACACTGCTGCTCTAAAATACAGTGTATAGAAATTCTTATATATGTGTTCATGCTACTAGCACGTAAATTAGTACCTATGTGTGCATTTATAATTTAGAACAAAGCGGCCCTAATTTGCTTCATAACAGGCACATCTTTCAATTAGCCTACCAGAGAGAAAGAGAAGAAGCAAAAAAATTATTTGCTAGAGTTGTAATAGTAGCTGTTGTAGTAGTCGTACGTAGAGCAACGTCAGCAGCGCCGAGCATCACCATACACACTGATTGTTAGGGCTGCTGCTGGAACAAATTGTTTTTATTAGCGTTTGGAATGGAATGTAAGAGATTTATGGAACAATAAAACTCATCAGAGTAGTAATAAAAACGGTTGTTAAATATAATTTATTAGGTTGAGTGTGTCTATGTGAGTGCACTGACTGAATGGGATGTTGGATGTTGACGTGTATCATCTGTCGACGTCGACTCTGTCGTTGTGATCTGAGGACTTGACTTTCTTCTATTTAAAGATGAATCCTTTTGTCTCCTTATTTTCTCAAACAAAAGTTGTGCTCTAGATAGAGGCTCTTAAATGATGGCTATGAGTTGACTCTAATGTTGTGCATAGATGATCGTTAGTTTTGGGCCTGCAAATAAAAAATTATTGTTTCTTTTGTGTGAGATTTTGATTCATAGCGCATTTTTTCTGTCAAAGTTGGCAAATTAGAGATAGAGACAGGTTTGTAAATACCCACACAAGCAAGGAATTAAAGGCTTACAATGATCAACATTGTACCCTTGTAATCATCTTAAAAACACGGAGAGAAAGTTGGTAACAGTAAAGCAAAAATATAAAAAAAACAGACAACGACAACAGAGAAACAATAAACAGAATAATTTCATGGGGGTCTTTTGTTTGATTGACTGACTTGAGTCTCTAAATTGCTTCATCATTTATTGTCATTGAGTCTTAATAAACATTTATTCCGACGTGTATCGTATCACAAGTGCACTCACTTAGGTTTAGTTTAGATATCAGCAGCCAGCGCGGCATCCCATCGGTTACAGTTATAATACATAATGCGCCAGTTACTTTGCACGAGCGAGTTGCATCACTTTGTTAGCATTTAGTATAAACCAGTACGTAAGTGGTTTAGTATTATTATTATTAGTTGGGCAAAGACATTTTTGTAACACATTTTTTCATATCAAAGTTGTTATAAGTTGTATGTATGAAATTGGTTATGCATTGAATAAGATAAGGTCAGTTTTGCAGATAGCCCGACCACCGCTCTAATCGGAGAAGAAGGAGAGGTTCTGGGCGCACAAAAACCCGTTCAAGTTGAAACGAAACAAGAGCGTCCATAAATACGTTTTATCACTAGAGATCTTGCACAATTAAAAGGAGACAAGACATAATAGTTAGCATTCTACCAGGAAGGCTTTTATACATTGCCAGCCAAGTAAAATCTCTACCCAGTACAACCATCCCTGCAGATGCAACTACTGGATAATAGAGTCTATTATTGTATTAATTGGATGTAGTTAGGCAATAAGAGCTCTCTGTGACATCTATCCATCTATATCTGTTTTTGACAGCAGTGCAGCTTTACAGTTAGGGTCGTCGTATGTTAATCGTCAACATCATCTTTGTAGTTAAAATCAGCGTGCTCCTTCTGTGTGTCTTTTCAAGAGATATATTTTATAGGATAAAAAAACTAGCATTCTACAGAGTATACGTAGATATGTATGTATAGATTATATTATATTATGAACGCATCATGACATTTCATGGCTGAATAAGTTTTGGTTATAGCCAGTGTTAATTGTCCTTGTTTTGCTTTGCCGATGTAATAACGAAAATGACTTGCTCGCTGGTAAAGAAAAAACGAGCATTTAATAGAAATACATATGATTTTCTATGCCATTTCTTCAACAAGTTTTCATTTTCTGTGTGTAGCAAAGCCAGAGAAGATGTCAGTGGTGGCCGTGCTGCACAAGTTTGAGATGTTTTTGTGTGTGGTCGATGAAACTTTTAGCACAAAAAAAAACTTCTTTTGCTTTGTTGAGTAACCTATTAGTTTGTGGTTCACTATTTTGTTTGGGGGTTTTCAAAGCTGCTTTCTATTGAGAGAGAAGTTGTTTTCAAACAATTTTCTGAGTGGGCTTCTTAAAAAGAGCTTTAAAAAGAGTTCTTCCAAGAGGGTTCCGCTAATCCCTAGACTTGTGTGAATTACAGCACATGTTTGTTTGTCGGTGTGGTAGTAGTTATAGTTGTAGTTGTAACAGTAGTATAAAGTGTTACTTGTGTTCTTGTGACTAATAAAATGGAGGATTTTTTTGTGAATGCTTTCGGACCACTTGGTAATGGCAAGATGTGGAATAACACAGGACAGTCTCTGCTGCCCCCACTGCAAACACCTAGTCATGGCAGTTGGGCTAATAGCGCTAATAACGCGGCGAGTACAACGGGTGGCAATTCTGGTAACGTAACTCCTTCCAGTCCAGGTAGATTGCCGGCTAATGGAACTAACGATCCTTTTTTGGATGTAAGTATTTTCGTGTTTTTGAACTTGGGAGCTATTGAAACATTAATGTTGCTTTTGTAAAGCATTCATACCTACTCTCACCACGGCCTGCTGAGCCACTTTTCAATTTTACGTAATGGTGTAGCATTTACTTTCAAAATGTTTTCGACGGAGAACGTTGGCACATGACACATTTTATTGTTCACTTTGTAAAGCATTGTGGCAGTAAATTAATTAAATTGCTCGTTCCTCAGGTACGTGTAAGGAATCCTCACCCATCGGGTTCACGATCAAACTCAACGTCGGCTTCAACAGGAATGAGATTTCGTGATATCGAAGGTAAGTACAGAAATACGAATGGAGACAGATTCCATAGACCCTCCGCTCCCTGGAGTACCACTGTAAACAAATCTGGAAAGGTGTTTTTATGGGATACCAATTATTCGTTTTTCTTGCTGAAGATTTGGATGAAGAGGACTTCCTTGGTAGAGATCCACCCCCACCTCCTCCACCTGCAGCAGTAGCGAGCGCAATTCCTAGCAGTAGCAGCAGTTTGAGTAGTAACGTATTTTTCAATATCGCTGGAAGCAATGTAAGCCAATTCTGAATTTTTCTTATAAAATTGATAAACCTGCCTAATTAGTCTAACAAATAGTGACATATGCATGTATAAAAATGGCGCATGTTATTGGCTTGTGGTAATGTACTGGAACACATCCTAGTAGTGATGATGACTAATGACTTGAAAGAACGAGCACAACCCACGCGTATTATGTGCAAGGTGATGGCAGACAAGACGATTCAAAAACTGAAGATGCTTGGCTTGATAATTTTAACCACACAATTGGAGGGTTACCCCATTTCCGAACTGTCCTGAAGTCACTTGAGTATGGTGGCGCCCTCTGTTAACATTCTAGGTTTTCATTTGCCAGGCACATGCAACATTTTTTGCTACAAATCCCGCAAGTGCCGTAGTACAGCGCACAAGTATCCTAATACGAGCTTTGAAAACCTCAAATGAGCTAAACTTTGCCACGCTTACATTTTCGGATGGTAAAACTTGGCGTCTTCTGCAATTGTAAAAATCTTTGTTTGCTTTTCCGAAATGTCTTGAACAACGATTCCCCCATGTTACCGAGAGATGACGCTTTCTTTCGTTACACTTTTAGTGTGCCAAACATCAGTCCACAAAAAATGTCACCTGAAGCTGTTAGGAAAATGTCCTGGATCTGGGAAAGAATCTCAAAGCACTGTTGTAAGTTTTTAAAATCCAGACCATTTAGTTTAGTTAGCAGTTAGAAAGGATGATGTATAATTCTGAACGATAATTTCCATTTTCTAGTACCTCCGTGAAAGGTTCAAAATTGATGTTCCACATCGTTTCAAAGTACACAACTTTATGTCCCCAACCTTTTGTGATCATTGTGGCTCCTTACTGTATGGATTTTTCAAACAAGGTCTTAAATGTGAAGGTAAGACAAATACTGTTTTTATTTTACAGTACATTTGCACCTTTGAATAGTAAAACGTTACAAGATATCGAATCGGATATTGTACAGTGTTTGACATGTAATCGTCAGTGCCAATGAATGATACGAGATTATTTAAGCAAAAAGTAAGATAAAACGAATGTTAAACTTTCCGTATACAATCGTAACTGCCTTAACCTGCCATTTACCTTTTATAGAGAAGCATGAACATGTGCTTTAGGTAGCTAAGCGTGACTTTAGCAGCACATGACAAATAGTTGTAGGCGGAACAGCCAACATGACTATGCCGATGACTTTATTTCATTCTTTTCATGTGTCTTTTAACGACATTTTGCAATATGGTTTCACTTTCATTTCATGTGCATCACTCCTTCAACATTTTATATACTAAAATGTACCGTAACTGAAACAGATTTCTTGCATGCTTTTACTTCCGCAAAATGTCATCAAACGAGGAACATAAGCCCCAAATTTTTGCATTCTTTGGAATAACTTTTTTCATACTTTCTGCTTGCTTTTAAGTATTTTTCCAATCGTTACCTCCACTGTTGCGTTTCGCCTTCCTTCGAATATTCAATTACCTACGCAATTTTGGATACAACCATCGAATTCTCTGAAAATCGAAAAAAATATTGGGAACTTGTCTAGGGATATCTCCTAAAATTTGTTACTTTATTGGCCACACAAATTTTTTCTTGGAAGTTGTAAATCTGTACCTAGTGTTTAAGAACCAAGCAAGCAACAAAAGGCTCCACCAACTCCACGTATTGAAAAAAGACTTAAAAGTAAATATTATGGAAGCTCTGTCACGGAGCCAAGATGACGCTCTTACACAAACGTTCTCATCATCACACGCTTTCTGACATTTTCTTCGGATTCCTTCAATCTTTTCAATCTTCTGTCGGGGTGAGAAGGAAGTATCATTCTTTTTTGCTTCGTGCGCCTTCTCCTTGTAAATTAGGCGTTCAACGTGACAGGAGTAAAGAAGCAGAGCTGAAGTATGGAATTTCACTTTGAGAGGAACTGCTAAAATTTAGTATGCTCTGATGGCAAATTATTATGCAAGGAGTGATCGAAAGTGTTTCAATGTTCTTGTCAAATTTTTACCAATTTGTTTGTATATCCGGGGAGTAGGTAGTTACCTTTGTTGTTAATTTTGCTACACACGTACACCCCACCACTACTACCGCCACCCATTTTAAATTTATGATGATGCGGTCGTTGTTCCCTCATTGATTCTAATAACAATGCACCTATATATCTATCTATCTGACATCAAGTAAAAATTGATAGAAATATTTTCCACATTAAACAATTCTGTGCGTATGTGTGCTTTAGATTGTACAAATTAAAAATATAAATTCACGATAGCAGAATGCACTCAACTTTGCTTTATTGCGTCTGTAAAGTAACTTGTACGATTTTTTATGCGCGGTGACATGATTCATTAGAATGGAACAATTGGTATTTATCTGCAGCAAAAGATTGTAAAGCAATCTTCGCAACGATCGCATTCATTACTCTCGAAACTTGACTTTTCCCCTCTCCAAAACGGAGCACGCTTCATTTGAGTCACCGCTTGCAACAACACCATGCACCGCGACGATAATATCACTATTACATAATCATTTGTGTAAATTCACGTGCCCCCTTATAATTTACTTTTACTTGCTTTATAGTGGTAAGCCTATTATATACTGGTTATTACTTTATAACGGACTCTGCTCTAAATATAGACTCACACAGTTTGTCTTACCTAACCATTTATTTTTAGCGGATTTTATGTGATTTTACGAGAAGTTGGTCTTTAAACTTGGCCTCAGTCTCGGAGAGTTCTCTTCAAGGAAAAAAATGGCACCCGAAACAAAAATCGGTTAATATGTTCCATATAGTAGCTTTTTACGGCAGATTTTTCTCTGCATCCAATACGTCTGTGTTCCGAACTACTTAGACAAGTGTATTGAAATAATAATGGACCGCTAAAAACCGTAAAACATTGCATTGTGAACTTGTTAAAAACTGAATGTTATTTTGTACACCGAGTAGTAATGATCTATGATCTATGTATGTATGCATATGCAACACCACACAGAGCCTCCGCCAAACAATATTTTACACCAGAATTAAATATAATATAGAGAGAATCGTATTTTCTCGTGTGACATCCATACATACCGCGCGCGAGATAATGTTATATGGTGGTATAAAAAATGCCACGATTACTTTTAATGTTGACGTAAATGTGTATACATCTGGCAATGATCCATCACATATCGCGTGCCTTATGCCCATCAACGACCAATTTTTCTTGCACAGGTTTTCCTCTGTTTTCACTGGAGTGGTGATAAGTGACAATGTCCGTTTTTCAAACTATGTAGACAGTGGAAGAAAATGCCATTAATATTTGGGTGTGTGGCACTTGTGTTTGTCTTAAAGAGAAATGTTCCACTTAATATTTCAGAGAAGTTAGACTGGGTGAAGGAAGGATAAAGTCACTAGAAAGTGGATATATTGTATACATATGAAGCTATGGTGTAGATGTAAAATAGAAACTGTTATCATTTCGTAGCCTAGTTTTGAAGTATTTTACTAATGCACTTAAAATAGCGGACATATTGGAACGATTCTAGACTGGCATTTGGTATTGCTGCACTGTCTGTCTGTAATGTCCGTGAAAATTTCAAACAGTTGTGTTTATGTCTAATATGGCCTAAACGTACGTAACGTGCTTTAAAACACGGCGACATGATTGCATTTCTGTTTTAAGGAGCAAAGTAGTGACGGCCAGGGTTTGCTTGATATATATAGTCAGGGAGTCGAAACTTTTACATATCATTCTTACCACATAAGTCATGAGACAAGTTTTGAGGAAGGAAAAAATTATTTTTGACATAATGAATCATTCTCATTAAATATCAACTATATAACATCCCATAATTTTAAACAACTGTAG
>JAHZNB010006320.1:0-18967 GCA_027744295.1 Callyntrura guangdongensis
TTAGATGAAAATTTACATGTTATTAAATTCTTTCCAAATAACAAGATTGCAACATCTTACTTTAGTCATACAACCACCAAGAATGTCTTTACGCGAATATTCTCCTGAGGGTAGTCAGACATCATAACAACGTTGCTCTATATTATCATTAACAATGGACTGACTATATGTGTTTGGTTAAGATTCTGACTTTAGTACTACGTTCATCTAAAAACACTTTTAACAAATATGTAAGTGGCCAAAATGCCCATAATTTTTGTTTCGTGTCCTTTTGTCCGGGAGTCTTTTCTTATTCATTTTTTTAAGGTTTGTTTCCCCTGACAAACTACTTATATTTTTGTCTTATTTGGATGTGTAGTAGATATATGTTAGTTAACCGGTGTGGTGAGTCGTGAACGTGAAGGCTCAAACAAAAGTACAAAAAGATTATGCGCAAAAGGAATATGCATAAAAAATTCCAACAGAGCAACAATGGTACATGAAATGAAGTACTATAAAATACTATAGTACTTCATTTGGTACATGGGGTAGAAAATTTACCGTTATAACGTTGAATGAAGCTCAAATATTAACGTTACTTATGTGCAACAATTAACGTTACTTTATTTTTTAAGCGTACGAGTATTGATGTACGAGTCGCGTCTGCCGCTCCGCACACATATACGCATTTTCTGTATCCATATTTTCCCACAGAAACGAGCTCACCAACGCACGTAATGCAGTATTGTTTGTTTCATACATTCAGCTGTTGAGTGACTCGTTGAGAGAGCTATATAAAGAGACTGGCTACTCAACTGGCTGCTGTGTGTTGTTGTAGGAAAACTTTTATTTTTCACACTACAAACTCCATTAAAAGATTATGCACACTGCACAGTGACAGCAAATTTACTGATGCAAATCGAGTTACACAATTACATTTAAAACGTTCTAGCAATCATTTATACCCACTCTTGAAAGCCATTTTAATTGTGTTCTTCAACCCTTCAACAAGAAGCAGAGTGCAAGTTTGTGAATCTGACTGTACGTGTGTACAAAAGTAATAAACAGCTCAACGTTCTAATACCTATATTAACTTCAATCTAATTTTAATTTCTAATCTACCAAGAAGGTCAGTAATTTCAAACTCTTTTAATTCATTTTGTGGTGTATTAAGATACATGATGTCACTGAACTCTGGAATAAAACTATATACCTAGAATACAGAAAAAGAGTGAAATTGTGAAAGCATGGCTGGCTTGTACATATTTTATTGTGTCAATTGTCGTTATAACTGTCAATTTTGCAAATTGCATCTTTTGTTCCAGTTTATTGCGATACTGATGTATTCTAATTACTTTGTTATTATGTACTTTATGCAGGTTTTTGTGAACAGTAACGTTACTATACATTTACATTGCTGCAAGTCCAAAGTAACTGTGTGTGTCCCCTGACTTCTATAATTAGATCATGCAGGATGGCAGCTGCATCAGATTGCAGTGATACAGAACCTTGCTCGAATAGTGTAGGGGATAATAAGGATGTTAAAAATAATCCTTTATTGATGGAAGTAGTAAGTTCCTTGTTGCTTTCCCAGCCTTTCTTTGCTCATTTGTTTGACATGCTCATATGATTTTCATAATATAATAATTTATATTTTCAGATAGCAAGAAAGGTGTTTAGCTATCTGGATCAGGGAGATTTGAAAGCATGCAGATTAGTTAACTCTTTCTGGAACACACTTACGACTCCGTATATGAAAAAAGTATGCGGAAACATAAGTTTTAACAGTGACAATTACTGGACAAACATCACCAATCATGATATTGAAGCTATGGCCCGGTTTAATGAATGTGTCACCACCAGTACAAATTTTCCATTCAGTAAATTAGACATAGGAACATCTGTGATTAAAGAGCCACCCCACGAAAACGTTTTAACAAATTTTTTCCGGAATACTAGCCCTTGGGTCACCGAAATGTTAATTAGAGATGAATGGGGACAAAACCTGTTTAGTCAAGGACTTCCTGAGACGATCATGTTTCCGTCGCTGGAAGTCCTAACTGTACATTTTATTCAAACAATTAGCAACGCTGAGTATGTTAGAAGTAATTTTGAATTCATTACAAGTATCATTACAAACTCACCATCACTCGACAGACTAGAGTTAAAGGATCATAACGGGATGGACGGACAAGCAGTCTCGCTGATTCTGGATTCAATGGAAAAGGCAAATTGTAAGAAAATCTCGCGATTAAAAATAGCTGGTCAAATTGAAGATGAACACTTAATACAAATGAGCAAAATGGGACTGAAGCTTAAGTATTTATATTTGGACTTTTGGGGATCCGTTATTGATTCTGACAGTCTTAGAATTTTTCTTGAAAGTCAAAGCAACACTTTGAAAGAGTTAAAGATTGCAGATTTTGCAATGAGTTCCAATTTCAGTGTTCAGTTTCCGCGAATGAAGAAACTGAAAACCTTAATGGTACAAGGTTCTGTTCTTGGGAGAATTTGTGTTTCGTTTCCAAATATTTCATACCTCAGTCAATTTCCTGTGTTGAAACGTTTGTCGTTTTCGAATGCAATGGATGAATGGGACGAATTTCTAAAGTTTGGCATTCAACCAACTGAAACAGTGGAAGAACTGAAACTGCCCGCAGATTTTGCAGACGAAGAAAGTTTATTACACGCAGCGCGATTGTTTCCAAAACTTAAGAAATTGGAAGTGTCTGCCATGTTAAATATTGTTAACGTGGCGTATGAAGTCATGCCGAATATAGAAGAGCTTATATTGAACACAAAGTATGTGGATTTAGTGGATGATATTATCACTGGCCTCTCGCTAATGGAGTGTGACGAAATTCGACTGTTTACTCAACGAATGTTTAAAAGAGTTGAAGAGGAGCACATGAGCATTGTTACAAGTAAACCTATTTCCTGTCTACAAAGTAAGTCGCAATACAAATCAACAATCAACGATATTTTTTTACCTGATTTTATTTGCTAATACCTTTTATTTATTGATGTAGGACTGAAAATTTTGAGGCTGAAATGCAAACGACATTCGGACCCTGTCGAATTAACTGATGTATCGTGTCGTCTTGTATTAATGAAATTAAAGTCACTACAGTGCTTGGACTTTTGGGGACGGCACCCACCTACAAGCAGGGTAATAAATTAATAAATTTGAGCTTCTTTTACGTTTTCTACGAGCTATTTACAAATATTGGGACGTGTTGTACATAAGGCATGATCTTATTACAATTTTCAATATTTGCAGATCTCTGAACAAGTTCTTTTGAACATGAGGGAAAGGTTTTTGGTTTTGTGCTGAGTTAGTAGTGTACTGCACAACTCACAACTGATACTCCCGTGATAATAGAAATACTTTTGTGATTGAAAAATATCAGATATTCTCGTCTTTTCATTATTTTGCATAGTTAATTTCTTCTTATATACAAATAATAACATTAATACAATATATACTAGGCTGGAGTGATGCATCCTTTCGTTCACAGTTTGATTTGATACGTAGGAAAACATATAGTTGAAAAATGAAATAAAAAGACTCTTGTTTTTGTACTTTTCATTTATTTATATTTTTACTTCAGTTAACTCTTAACAACTATTTTTGTCTTCTCTCAATATCGTTGCATCTTCTTTGAACCGATAGTGACTAAAGTGGTAATTTTCTAACTCTTACTAAAATGCACTGCACAAGTTAAAACACTAAATTAGTACAAATCAATAGAGTTGGAGAAATAATGTTTATTTACACCTTTGTAACTCCCAGATCTCTCCCTCCTAATAATTTTGAGCGTAACAACATACACATGAGTAAACGGAGCCTATGTATCTTGTAAGTGTAAATTAATACCTAATTTGTTGTTGTAAATGTCTTTGAACTGTTTAGGTTTTAAACCACTCTCAATAACGAGATGGTAATTGTTAATAGACTGCTCTAATAAATACATTTTTTGTTTTTCTTGCTACAAAATTTTCATGCATTGCATTGCATGTTCAAATTTCACAGGTGCGGTAATGTGTGGAAATTACCGTATATGATAGAATTAGAATATAAAGCAAAATCCAGCAGCATTCTGAACAGACTTCAAATCAACATTTTTTATAAAAAAAAACTAGTACAATTTAACATATCCTCCTTATTCTTGTCAAGGGAGTAGACGCACATGCCATGATCATAAATTTGAGTGACTATTATACAAGCATTCATTCTTAGAGCTAGTGTTAGATTCGTTTTTTGTCGAAATACACCCACATTCGACGATGCTAACTGGTTTGTCCATTTACAAACTTGTTTTCTATCAAATCGAATCGTGATTATCGGATTTAACTATACATTTTGTCACTGTTGTGTTTACCTTGTCATTATGATCGTCACTCTTCGCTTAATTATTCCCTTTAAATTCATATTGTTATTTATTATTTATCTCATAGATATGTATGTGCGTACGACACATTCTATCGTGTATATGGTGGAGAATGCAGACATGTTTCTCTTTGTATTGTAACTGAAATACACATTTCTACAAACAAGCTTTGTTCATGCCTATAATTTGGGAAAATTGTTACATAAAAACTAATTTAAATGGCAAATGCAAATGTTACGTAAGCATTTCTGAAAGGTCGAGATTTCATCTCTTCTGCATCTAAACCTATAAAGGTACTCCTGAACATATTATACAACATAAAACTCAACCGACAGGCTCACTACTGTTTTTGAGATTTTTTTAAACACATTATAAGTGTGGCTGTTGTTTACGGCCTTGGTTTAAAATGACTTCCTTAATTTCCGTAATTTTCTACTCAACTTTTCCCTGTCGCCTTCAATGGTTCCGGTTTCGTGATAAATTTGCATGATATATATTGTGTGTTGGTAAAAGTTGGTTCAGGGATAATGGTTAATCCTTGTGTTGACACTTTTTTGACTGCAGACATCCTTAAACTTTTTCCATTTCAAATACCGATCCCAGAAACT
Organism: Callyntrura guangdongensis; assembly: GCA_027744295.1. Taxonomy (NCBI): domain Eukaryota; kingdom Metazoa; phylum Arthropoda; class Collembola; order Entomobryomorpha; family Paronellidae; genus Callyntrura; species Callyntrura guangdongensis. Next base: position 4,979 of record JAHZNB010006320.1, read on the forward strand.
GTTGATTCGTTGATTTGAGATGTAGAGAAGATTAATAGTTTGCAAGTAACACAAAAGAAAAACTTGAAATCTCAGAACCGTCATAGTCATCATGAGTCATGGACATTTTATATTATGTTTTAATACATATGTAGCAGTCAGGTCTCATTGTCAGTAAAGAACGAGTTAAGGCTAAACCATGAAGTAAAAATAAGCTTCAGAAATGTAAAACTAGAAAGATTGTCATCTGCAGGAGAGTTTGAAATAATATCCTTGTCTATATACACAATTTGATTTGTGATATAGGACTCTTTCTAAATCTCAGAACCGTCATAGTCATCATGAGTCATGGACATTTTATATTATGTTTTAATACATATGTAGCTGTCAGGTCTCATTGTCAGTAAAGAACGAGCTAATGCTAAACCATGAAGTAAAAATAAGCTTCAGAAAGGTAAAACCGGAAAGATTGTCATCTGCAGGAGAGTTTGAAATAATATCCTTGTCTATATACACAATTTGATTTGTGATATAGGACTCTTTCTTATCTAAATCTTCCTTCCTCCCGCTAGTTTTTTTTTTTCATTTTACGTTGTCACGTTCGCTGAAATGGGATTAATAAAAGCCGTCCGCTTCTCTGACTGTTTACCGAGTGCATTATGAATAAAGACCAGTTAGAAAAATTTGAGGAAAGCGTTTGATTTGCCTAGTGAGAGGAAACCAAAGGCTTACACGTCTAATGGTATTGCAATACGAATCCGGGATATTACCACGCGGGTTCACTTGAGTAGGCATGCATGCATGCATATCTTAACTACATCATCATCTTCCTCTCAAGAAGCAACAAACAAAATCCTAAAAGAGTGCTTTCCATATCCACCTACCGCGATCCTATCATCAGCTAACACTCATCTCATCCAACTTCAGATCAAAAGAACTAGAACGCCAGATGAAACAAGCAGGCGGGTAATAGTAATAGTATGTACACATCTCACTCATTTTAGACACATACACAGGAAAGCCGCCTCTAATGAAAAAGTCACAAACACACACACTCACCAATTTTAAAGAAGACAGAAAGAGAGAAAATCCAGGAAACGTCACAAAAAAGCCCCTGTGTGTATGCCTTGTCGTGTGGTGCTGAACGCGTTTATCAGTTTGTGAGCCACATGAGGACAACCTGCCTAGTCTAGTGTCAAATGAAGCAAGACATCGCGACGCTACGCTTGTGATATTTTCTCTGCACAACAAGAGCTAGCGCGTGGCTTGGCGTGAATTCATTTTCTAAATGGATGGGGTCACAGACGTCTCGTCATCATCGTTATCATCATCCACTTCGCGATACTGTATTTTCATTTCTTATACAACAACACGACACTAAAATACATAGTCAACAACCGCACCAGCCCAAGCCATCATCATCAGCGAAAGCAAACCCGAACCACGCGTTTTTTACAAAACTCCTCTCAGAGAGTCCCCATTACACTTTCTTGTTTTGAGATACGGGGTGATATAATATATCATTGCCAAAAGCACCACGACTACTCCATTTGCACCGCGTCGCTGCTGTTACAACCATATTGCTGCACGCTAAGATTATGATAACTTGCGTTCCCACTACTCCTGCCAATTGCCAGATATACTTACCTACAAGCACTATAAACAGTACGCATCACTTTCCACGATTAGACTTGTTACTACTATTAAGGGTGTCGGTCGTCGCTACGAAATAAATACGAGGAAAGAAAGATGAAGAGGAAAGCGGGGTGGTGGAGAGAGTGGCAAGTGTGCGGATTTGCTCGTGACTCTCGCTGTTATTATCATATCAACGGTTTCTCTGGCTTTTAAAAAGCCAAATTGCAAACTTATACCTATGCACACATAAATGCCACGTTAAATTCGTTTCGCCACGCTTCATTTCCCTTTTCAACTTCTCCTCGCACATAATAACTCACAGGAAATCGGGAAAGGAAACACTTCTCCGCTTTCCTTGCTTCCCTGCTTTTGTAGACACGATACGATGTTTGTTTTCATCTCTCCGTGAAAAAAACTCGACATCAGCAACGCAACGTGATACTGAAAAAGCACACTTACATAGTAGTACGTTTTTCTTGCATACCCAATTTGAGAAGGCAGAGAATGAGTGACGATAGCATGGTCGTGGCGTGGTTCTATGAAGCTTCCATGATGTATTGTGGTTCCTGTGGGTTTTAAGAGGAAAAGGGATTACTGTCACTGTCGTATTGTGTGTACCCTTCTGATGCATAAATACACACGTACCAACCAACAAATGTTGCAACCACTCATAATGATACCAGGAAAAAACCGCATAGAGGTATGTTTCCCGTTGACGTAATATTTCTTTGTCCGTTATAGCGAATGATGCGCTGTGCTGTATATATTCAATACAACTTACAGTTTTACAAATCGCACCTATAAAGTAAGTAAATAGGCCGTAGTACAAAAGAAAAGAGGATGAATGATCTTATCACATATTCACACAAAAGCAGCTGAGACTCTCCGCTCTCTCGCGTAACTATTATATCTTTTTTTGTGTTTATGGAAAATAAAGGAGGAACAGGGGAGTATATGCACGGCACGCTAGAAAACATCTATGCAGTCGGTACTAGAACAGGGGAAAAGGAGAAAGCATTTTCCCCCGGTTTCATCTCAGCGTAGAAACTTGCACAAAAAGTCTGCCGTGGCAAAGTTGTCTGCGTTTTGTTTACGATAGAGTACACGGCGGCCGTATCAAAGCGCGCAGCGAAGCAACAAAAACATAAAATATATATATATATACTCCAGTCTCACATGCAGGAAGCATTAAATGATAGCATAATTCTCGTATTTTCTCAATTTCGTGGAAACCTAGATGAGCTTTAAGCCTGTTCCTGAGCGCTTTCTCTTCATGTGACTCTTCACACAAATAAACTAGGTTTCTAGTTTAATCGGAATCGGAACCACGTATAAAGATTAACAAGTAGGATGCATGGAGCGTTTTGTGGATGAATGGATGAATGGCATCCATGCGATAAAAAAAATACAAGCAGACTTCGTGCGAGACATGATGGAATCAAGTCTGACTGAAGTTCGCATAAATTGGGAACACTAAACCAAACCACGCTATATGACTATAGGGGTATGGTGTATTGTCCAACTACATCTTGCTTACATTCCTATCCACACACAAAGTTGTTTCGACGTGGTCGTTTTAAGTTATTTGAATGAAATGGACAAGTGGGACATAAATAAAAAGAGCAGAGATAGCAACGTGTTCTGTTCTATTCGGTCTCTGTCTTACAACAACAACACCACATAAATATCAAGATAAATAGTAAGTCGCAAATGAGTAAGTACATACGATATCATTTCAAGGTTTTGAATGAATGAATGTCAGAACGCTTGTCGGATAAGCAGGAGGTTTCAAATTAAATTCACAAAAATCTCCATTATATACACATGGAATGGGAAAAGCAAATAGAAAAAAATAGGTATGGTTATTATAATTTATAAAGCCGTGTGTGTGTGTGATTTGCATTTCGGTATGTATCCATCCCTCTGAAAACTGAGAGCCACCACCGCCACGCACAAGAGACGACTGGTGTTGTTGTTGGTAAAGTTGATGAGGACGATGCATGTGGCAAATTGTGAAATTGTAATCCTCACACAAGAAAGAGATGAGATTCTCGTTTTTTACGGCGTAAATATGTGTACCATGTGTATAATAAAATAAGCAGACCAGTTTCATATCCAAAGTGGAAAAGAACCACCGATTCAGCAACTTAAATCATACCACTACTACTGAAAAAATATCCAAAGCTCGCCGCAGGGAATCTGAAAAAGATATTTTGTGGTGGTAATATGCGGTAATAAAATTATATAAACATGTCAAAATGTTACGTGCATTCATTCATGCATACGTGTTTTCCTGCCATTTTTTTCACCTTACAGGCGTGTGTATCCCTCATCCTTCTATCCAGCTTCTTGCCGACTTGACTGCGTAGAAAAATTGTGTAAATTGTGAGGTTATATGTTGTGTGCTCCTATGAATGAACAACGAAATGGATGTTTGTCAAAAATGATGACGATGCAGATCATTTTTTTAATCTTTAAAATGAACCATGTTTCCTCTGGCATTTTTGTAGGTAATTTTTGCCAACTTCTGGTAAAATGCATGATTTCACAATTTTGTAATTAAATTCGTGTCTAAGCGCTGTTCGTTTCAACGCTTGTGCCCTTCCTAGGACTGTATTACGCTATTTTGATCATTCTCTGTAAAATATTATCGTGAGTTGTAGAGAAATAAAAGGATTATGTATGTTTGTGTAAGAAGTAAAAAGGTGGGGTGAGCGGTGCCATTTCGTCATGTAAATAAATATACAACAGTGGTGGTATAGGCTTGTGTATATACATATGTAACTACTCACATCACCGTATTCAATGTGAGTTGTAATTAAGGAAGAATGTTGAGTTTTTATCTGGTGGTAGCGACATGATATTCATAAGAATGTGAAATTATGTATGTACCTTATACCGCGCGTCTTTTATGTGGCGGAGGACGTCAAACAAACCCATGTAGTTTTTTTGGCTTTGAGGCTGCACGTGCAGACGGTGTCGACGAGGAAAGAAAAGAGATTTACCAAGTTTTCCATGTGAAAAAGGAGTGAGAGCGAAGCATCAAGACAAACAAGACAAAAAAGACATTTGGTACACTTGATAAAACAAACGTTGGAACGGATGGGTTATAGGATCACCTATATGCCTTCATATGTATGCACCTTTGATAGTTTGGTAGCGGAATAGAGCTGTGGACTATTGAGAATTTGAAATTGTTTCATTCTTCTTTTCCCCTTGTATCCTCCTATCGTCTCTCCCTGTGTGAATGTAGAACGCGCAGAAAAAAAAATAACGAATGGGAAAGAAGAGAAACGACACGCGGAAAAACGAGAAGAGAGAGAGAGAGAGAAAAGAAAAAAATTGTGAGATTGAAATTGGTGGCTTGGCGTGCCTTCTAAGTTTTTGCCTGTGTGAAGGAAAATGATGAACAAGAAGAGAAGAAAAGAAAGTCCGACCTTTTGTTGTAGAATGAGCAAGATTGGAACTTGAGAACGCACATACACAGGCTGGCAGAGGAACTCTCAGAACTAGTACTTAGGTTTCCACGAACGAAACCTAAGTAAAGTCTCACTAGAGTTGCACGTGCGAGTTCGTCAGGTTTGACCTGGTAAAAAACTGACTGAGTGACTGGCGTTGTTACAGCTATCCTGCTGCTGATGATGATGATGCTACTTATATACCGTATATAACTCATCATCATCATAGAAGCAGTATGGATGGACAAGCAGAGAGCCAGCGATACCGTATCGTGTAGTATTGTATTAGTCGCGCGGGTGTGCAGAGAGAACTCACTGCTTTGACGTTTGTTTCTTCTGGCTCTCTGGAGTGGTAAAATGGAATGTGTGGGCTCGTTTTCGCAGTCGTTTCGTTGTTGTCGACGACGTGTGCTATGGTTTATGTGTGTAGGTGGAAAAAGCGTCTATTCAGGGTGGATTTTTACACAATATACATATCTGTTTGGCGAATGATGAGCTCGACCAGTTTGGTGTGGTTTAGCTAATATAGCTTTTCCAGCAGCTCTCACAGAGAATTCCGGTCTGGGGTAGAAAAGAGTAATAAGGAGGGAGTAGTACAATATCTCTCTCATCTCACCTACAATGACTGCCACTACTATAACCACCTACAAAAATCGTTGACGATGCGGCGTGGCACGGTGCACAAAAGTGGACCATTAGCCACTTGGTTCAAGTCTCACGTACACCCACTCTTTTCGTACATGATTGAGTACGCACATGTATTATTTTACGAGCATGTACTACCTAAACCTATACACCCTCTTTTCCTGTTCTCTCGCTCGAAAACTCTCTCTCTCTCATCTTTTTTAGACTAATCCACATCCCGTCTTCCGTGCCGATAGCATCAGCTCACAAAAAACCAATTCAATCGCAGTTGCAAATTGTGATCGTAATACATAAAAAGCACGTTTCCAAAAATATGGATAAAATGGTTCTATTTTGCGTCAGCCAAAAAATAAAATCCTTCCAAAAAAATCTTCTCCCTTTTTAACGTTCATTTACATATTTCACATCCAGTCATTTCCCCCTCTCATCCTCTTGAATACATGCACACATGGCGCCAGGGGTGAATGTATAAATTTGGTATAACATTTTAAATTTTTAATATGGTTACTTGCGTCAATGCTTCCCTCAATTATTACTGTACAACCAAAAATCTAGTTTTATTGCTGTTACTATTAAGTGAAACACTTCATGATAAGAACTTAAGAACAATCCTATTCAAAATGATAAAAGTACCACGCCGCATTTTTTGTATTCAAGAGGTAAAATAAAATTACTATTGATTGTTATTGAAATCTGAAGTAAATAGTTCGATCATTCAATCACCTCCTCCTCTCACCTGCCACTGCCACTAAATACTCGTTCACTCGTCATCATCATGGCGCGTATATGTCGTGGGATGGTGATATTTTCACAATTAGATTAGCTCCTTAAAAATCTTTTCACTTCTTATGAGAATCCCATTCTTCTCTTCAAACAAAGAACAAGTGAGGATGATCCTCCTGATGGTAGAGATGGGAGAAGAAGAGCAAGACACTGCACTGCAGCAGTAAACAATATAATAACAGCAATTCGATACCGAAAGCAGTTGAGGTCAGTTTTGATGATGAGAGGTGATTCCACCACCCTCTTTTTGTTCCCTTGTATATATATGCATGATCTGAATGTTAAATAAATTACCTGTCAAGTGGGAGCAGAATATCTAGTCGTCAGTCGAGGGGATAAGCCGAGGAATTTTGTTGGGTTTATATGCCTACCAAAGGTATGTATGCGCAAACAAATCTGGTATCTTTTGTTGAGCAGCAGAAAAAAAGCTCAGTGTGGCAGCCTACTACCTTTTATCTTCAGCTGCACCTGTGTCTGCAGTGTAGTCCCAAGCCTGGCGTGTGTATTCAAGAAGGATTGCTACTCTTCTACTTGCTTATTATTGCTTGTCCCTCGTAACTAGTCCCATTGTATGGCAATCGTAAATCAGAGCGGTTGACTTCGGCATTTTTTCTTGGGATTACTTGTGTGCGAGTATCTGTGCAAGATCGAATTTATGAGGTCGTGCCGATGCTATCATGAAAAGACACCACTACTTGATTAACTTCTTCATACACATCAATAATGGACCGATTGTCACCCTTGCGACAGGTAAAAACTGATTGTTGTTGGGGTGTTGGAATGGCGGTGGCAGGTTTTTCTGTGGCACGGTCATTTATTGACTAGTGACGTATCTGCCCACAAAAAGAACACATTATACGTCATATATCAAGTGTAATTCATTAGAGAAATAAAAATAAGGTAATGCGCCGTCATTATCAGCTTATTGCTTTCGTTCCCCAACGTTTTATGACTTTCTTTCATGTAACGAGTGCGCTATAGTGCCAGAGAGTCAGAAGAGGGAAAGGTAAAAAAAGTAATTTGAATTTTATACTTTAACATTTCGTGGTAAATTAGGGATGAAGGCGTCTTTGGTAAACTGCCAGCGGTGTTCAAGTCAAGGGCAGGTACAAACAAATACGTTACGCTCACACAGGTGTGCGGAGGAAAATATTTGGTAAAAATTACGATGTCTTTCATAAACTCACTGTTGGAAATAAACAACAAATATCAATGATCTGTGGATTCTTTCTGCTAACTTTGTTTTGTGTTTTCGCTGAATGGTGGTAAAGGTATGCATCTTTCGACTGAAATTAAGGGCATATTTCAAAACAAATTTCTTTATAATAATCAGCATGGCTGCTGTAGCTGATGGCTGTAAAGACAAAGGCAAAGACATGCATAGGGTTACAGATTGCTTAAGTAAAAATCATTTCCTTGTCGATGTCGGGGTCTTCAAAATTGGCCTCGAGAAAGAGTTGCTACTATTATCTTATCATCATCGTGGTTTGAAGGGATTACTACACACACACACTGATGATCAAATCACGAACATCAGGAGTGTCGGTAGCAAACTAGCAAACCCACAATCAGACATGCAAACATACAAGCAAAGTCATTTGACGCAGTTGTTGATGATGACCAAGATAATGATCGTGAAGGAAAGCAATTTCAAATGCTACAGTGAGTGTGAGTGCTCAGAGGAGTTAAAGGGCTTAAACAGTAGCATGGTTTGCTAAAGGTGTTACCGTACTACTACCGCGTGTAAATTTTAAAAGTATTCATCTGTCAAAAGGATGGTTTTCAGCCCACAAGGATAAAATTATCCTAATTTGAATATAGCGTACGAAAAGTACTTTTGAATGTAAAACTCAGTGAATCATCATATAGGTAAGTGTGGATTATAGGGAGTTTCAGTGCTTTTAAACGGAACATATATATGAAGGCTGTCGGAATAAAAGATTTTCTTGAGGAAATAATACCATAGGAGAAGATGTATATAAACATGTACAGTACCATAACTACTGCCTCCGATGAACCGATTATAGCATTACCTTGCACTACAAACCGTGGCCAATTTATAACCGTGTTCAATTAGATTAAGAAAGCCTCAGAATCAGAAGCCGGCGTCTAGTGGAATACTAGAAAAACACCTACATCTTCCTCGGGATGAAAGCCACAAAAAATGGGTTTTCCTTCGTGGAAGGGGAAAAGTTACGACCAAAGGGTAATTTCAAAAGAAAATAAAAGTCTTACCTTCTTAACAGGTATTCCTCGTCTTAAAAATGCACGAGAAGTATTTTTGGTTTAATCTCTTCTATTCAGGAAAAAATCTTGTGTGGTAAGTCATATATACAATCTGCGTATATCTGCTCGTATGTAGGTATGTATATATTAGCCTTTAATGTAAAATCTTAAAACCGGAGCACACACCTGTTGTTGAAATCACACATTATTACACCAGCATCATATCCGACACGCGAAGCCACAAGAGCGTATTTAAAAATGTGCCGCGGTAACTCTTGAGAGAAGAAAATCCAAAGCATTCGCGTCCAGCCCTGAAAATTAAAATTCTCAGAATGCCGTTATGCCGGAGTAATATCTCTTGGAATTTTTTTAAATTTAAAAATGATTATCTGGCTTCATTTGTCTTTTCCTTGTTCGCTATTTACTTTGCTATTTTATCTGCCATCAAACAACTTCTGGGAATGCCCGTGGAAATGACTAGTTAGTATTACCCGCACAGTATTCTAAACAGCCTGAGCGTATTGGCAGTTGGCCATGTTGTAGTTGTAGTCGACGTTTATTTTGTAGAAAGGACAAGTATTACACGGGAGAAAATGTGTGTGCTTGTAAATATTATTAACGGCAATTATGAATAGCCACAAATCAGCCGCTTATGTCATAACTGGTTATGACTTAGATTTTGAAGGAAAAAACTGCCATACGTACGACATAGGTATACTGTGCGCGAAGTAAGTATGTAAAACTTATTGGCTCAAAACTAAAGTTAAATGCCATCTCTCATTATCCCGTCACTCACATATAATTTTATACTGCGTTTAACTGTGGATAGAATTTTCCGCTCCATATCGTAGAACCTGTTATAATTTACGGATTGTCATCAAATTCGTTCCTGGCACACGCATGACTGGAGCAATTTTTTACTTAAAACGCTTCATGCTATACCTAATGACTAACCAAGAGTTTAATTTCACGTTTCAATGATTTTCCCTTTTATTGCGTTCCTAGCTAAACAAACTCATAGTTCTCCAATATTTTTCTACTCCAGTAACGATTAACAATTCATTTTATACAGTGACTAGTCGTGCTTATAATTATAGCTTATATCAACAACAAAAATACAGCAGAGCAGAGACGGGTAAGCAAGGTGAAGCTTTGTTGGCAAGCCAGATATTTTGCAAAAATGTTGGGATGTTTTCAGGTGCTATTGCAGTTTTATTGCCTCTTTTTGTACTTTTTCAATCTGATTTGCACATGTCAGCCACGGCGTGTTTTCCCCATAAAATGCAAATAAAAACGCCGTAAATATGCCCACATAAAATGCAGTGTGTGTTTGCATTGGAAATGATGAGTAATATAAAAAAGCCAAACGAGAAGCCTGCCTGCCATCACCACCATTATCGTCATCAAGGTAAACAGAACAAAACAAAAGGCTCGTCTCTGTTTTTACAACATAATCCACTCACACTCGTGTGAAGCCTGGCCGTCATCTACATTCTACGTACGTGCGTCGTCAAGTAAGGTACATACATCAGCCTTCAATTTCTATTTACACCATTATCATCAGCACCACTGCTCGTGTACGAGCGTGGCTTGGCATATTATATCATCGTACCGGTTGTTGGCGATAGCAAGAAAACTTTATTCTTGGCTTCACCACTTGTGTGTTGTTCTGTGAAACTACTATACAATTTATGCATGATACAATATTCTTTATACTCAACTCTGTTCACTAGTATTTGATGTGTTTATAAGTTGTGCCAGCACTTGAACTGGTGCGTTATGGCATGGCTCATTCAAATTTTATTTGAAACTACAAAACAGCACCAGCACCACCAGCAGCGTGTCTACTGTCGTTATTATCATCGTCAACAGCAGCGGCGGCGGCAGCAGCTCTCGCTTTTTATTCTCTGCACGAGCTTTGGTCGTTCCAAACACAAACTGAGAAGAAAAAAAACGCTTTTCCTTTTCTTGCTTTTCTGTCTTGCCTGCTTCCTCTACCTGACGTGTGTTTGTTCATTGTTCGTTCCTGTTGCTCACGTTGACGAGGGATGTAGTAATAATGAATGACTGTGGTGCACTTACATATTTATGTTTTTATGCAGAGCAGTCAATTCCATTGCCACCACCATCACCTCCACCCTAACAGGTAAAAAACAAGTGCGCAGTACATTTGACCGGATACAAAGGCCTGGTAGCTATCCATACATACGCCTTGTTTCATTATTATTACAAACATTAATTTTTAACTATTGGAGTGTCTTTGTGTTACGCATTTATTGTGTTTTTTGGTTTTGGCTATAAATTCGTTTATAGAGCGCGTGTGACATGAACTGGTAGTAAATGATTGTTGTCTCGTCGTCCACTGCATAAAGGTGCGTGCGTGCATATGGTTTTTGTAATTAATGCTTCATGGTGCAGCAGAAGCACAAAGAGAAGAAAAGCAAACGCATAATAATACCACCTACACTCTTTTTCCCGTCATTCCTTCTTCATTTGAAACTATTACTTTATCAATTTAAGCAACTGCCAAAGAAGGCAAGTGGGGCCGACACAAATTACATTGACATGTATAAACGATAAACGTATACCCGATATTTATGATGAAGCAATGCATGCGCATGAATATTGCTCAAGTATAACACACCACACGACGGGTAAAGGTAAAAATTGCGCCTGGAATAAAGTTGTGAAAGGGAACGTGTCTTTATAATTATTACTATATTGATAATACATAACTTGCCACCTCTCATACTCACTCAACAAAATTCTCTCTTTGAAAAGCAGTAAGTGATGTGAAAAGTGCCACCGATAATTTTCCAGCTGTCAAATTCATTTTATGCAGCCTTTTTAACGTGGTGTTGCTATTACCGCTTAAATCAGTAAAAAAATGTAACGTATAGATTATATTCCTCTTCTGCAAAAGGAAAATAATGCCGCCTGGCTAAAATTTGACGACTTTGTGATGTGTTCGAGTTGACTGGTACCCCAAAAAAGTTTTAATTGACTTACGTCATCTTTTATTACTTTGCCTCAATTTATACCTTCCATCATGAATATGTTTATGAGAATTTAAAACGCTTTTCATTTCATGTTTTTGTAACCAGTCAAAGTACGGTGGTAAGTTGGTATTTATGAGCCTTGCGTACATGCATGATGGATTTTAAGGACAAAAATAATCTGCATTACTCTGGTTTGGTCTTGCGAGTGTGAGTGAGTGAGCACACACGCTGCCGCTTTTATCACATCATATTGCTACCACCAACACATGCAAAATGACTTTTCATGACACGGCATACCAAAGGAACCCTAAAGCTTCAGTCAAGCCGAACAGGCATCTAAAGAGGTAAAATAATGCTTTGGGTAACCCGTGGTAGGCTATATTTAATGTACGACCAGCATGCAATTTTAAGTAAAATGAAATAATTCAACATAGAACATCAGCATAAAAAATTATCTTATTCAACTTTAGCAGAATCACATTGTCTCCACCCGTATGTATGTACATGGCCCATAAACCAAAAACGCTGTCATAAAAGTGCGAGCGATCTCTGGGGGTTACACCGGGTGTTTATCAATATTTGTCATACTCCGTGTCAAAATGAGTCGATTGCCTAAAGTATTGGTCATCATTATCATCTTGGTAATCATTGGTGATTTTTAATGTTTTGTCCCAGCGCTACGATTACAGTTTACCGAAGTGTGAGCCGTTGCATGGCAAACTTATCTACTTATACGCTTAAACGGTATGGTAGACGATGACCCCATTTTAAGAAAAAGTAAAACCGTTTTTCTGCTTCCAGGGGGCGTTACAAATCGGTTATCTATCGTATGACGAGTTGAATACTTTGAAGCCCTTTTCAACAGGAATAAGCGCAAAGAAATTATGAGTTAAACGATATTTAACTTTTGAGAGCTCTTTTGGGTCACAAGGTTTAACCAGTCTTGGTGTTTACTTGTATACTTGTCTCATGCTAACTACCCCAAGATGCACATCTAGTAACACACAGTTTCAAAATTTGGCTGCGGCTGGTCCTAATTCGTAAATAAAAATAAGCGCCCCACTCCACACACTCTTTCTCACTCACACCTCTTCGCCAGGTGCATATACATGGCGGGTTGCACTATTCATCAGTACAGTCCTAAGAGGTAAAAGCAATAACAATATTAATGGTAGTGAGAGCGTGCATATTATCGCTCATTTCAATGGCCTGAGAATTATGTCACGATTTTCTTTTTTCCATTCCAAAATATCCACATCCACTTACACACTCTCAGGTACATTTTTTACGATAAGGAGACACGAGCAGCAGCAGCAGCGTGCAGTAAGCCAACAAAAAACAACTTATTACTAAACCCACTTGTTTTATACCTCTTCTTATGATGCTTTTCGTTATGATGTCAATTGGCCAATCATGACGAAAATGTGAGCGGCATTGTTCCAACAACAGGGCAATAATGTAGGTAGATAAGCTAATGTGAATGGATGCAGAGGTACGTATCATTCATGGAAAACTTGGAAACGTGACTGCAAGTCAGTCTTGTGGCGGTGTGCATGTATATTTGTGTGTAATGCGATGGCATAGGCATCAAGCATCAACATACACAAAGTACATGCCACATAGTCATTATTACAATCGCAGCGCTGTTCCAATCTTTTATCATCATCATCATCACACCATATTTTACTTTGAATTAGTCACAAAGTCACAAGTCTGTACAAGTCGTTTCTTCTTAATGCACACACGGCACACATACACACACAAAATACACACTCATGCGGGTGAATTAATGTGGTTCATTTAGCTAGTTGGAAAGACAACGAACTTATAAGCCATCATGATCATGCCTGGTAAGTACCTCAGATAAATCTTGTTTTATGTTCATTTTGTTTGTGTGTTGACTATCTTGCTTTTCTCTCTCTCTCTCTCTTTCTCTCTCCCCTACATATTATGATGACGACTTCGACCGCGAAGAGGTGGTGGTATTGGTGATGTTGATGATGATGATGATAGTCTGATATAATCATCATATAATGTGTTCAAGTGGTTGCCAGTTTTTTCCTTAATGTTACAATCATGAGAGCTAAATTACTCTTCTCCATTTCCCACACGTGCAAGCGAGCGACGACAGGACAGGAGTTCGTAGAAAAGAAATAAAGATAGGAGGGAGGTTGAGGTAATTTTAAGTAAGGTACACACATACCTACTTCACTACATGTACTTTGAGAGAAGAACCCAGCGGCGTGCCGTAGCCGTCACAAAAA
>JAHZNB010006321.1:0-34132 GCA_027744295.1 Callyntrura guangdongensis
AGAATGTCTGTCTTAACGAAGCCTCATCTTCGGATTTGTTTGTCTTGACAAAGCCGTCTTTTGTTTTTTGACTTTTGAAAAAAGGCCCTAACTCTAATTTGGGGCATAATGAGATGTTTTCACCATAATATTCTCCACTTTGTTCTGTACATTTTGGTACTAAACATGTATGGCATTATTATGTGCTGGCGCGGAGAACTGTGTTTGAAAAAGATGCACATAAACTTGATTAATTCCGTAAATGTCTGCATTTTGATATATATAGTCGTCAGAAAATGTACTTCAGTTAATTTTTGAACGGCGAATCTATTGACAAGTCACAAAGTGTGATTTTTTCAGAATCTGGTGAGTTATTTGAATTTTCTATTTTGACTGTATTTTAGTTTTTTGCATTGTATGGAAAATGTGACTTTCGTCAGTTTTTTTAAACGCATGTGCATTTACAGCGGATGGAACGCTACATAAAACTTTCAAGGACAGTACTTTGTGCTAAGTTAGCGTTGAGAATGGACAAAGAAACTATATGCAAATAGGCAATGTCGTTTCATTCAACAGTATTTTTTCTTATGACAGTACATGGAGAAAGCCACCACAGGGAGAATTTTTTTGGTTGTGTAAAGAAAAAGAGGAGAATTGTTTGTTCAGAGCAGGAGAGGTTAGAGCTTTCAGCTTTCTAAATGAAGAGATGGTAGTTTCGTGACAGAAGATGTTTTTGGTATGCAAATGTAATGAGCGGCAAAATTAGTTATTACGAGGGAATTTACCTGTCGTCTGTGTTATCTTTGGCAACTTTATTTTGAAAGCGACAAAGGGGAAAAGGCTAGTTATAGTGGGCCTGGGCATGGTTAAAGTATAATGATGGCAATAATAATAATAATGAGTTGTGTTTTTGTTTTATTTTTATTTTTGTAAATAGAATGAAGACACCCCTACATCGCGTCAGCGATGGGTCGTAAAAAGCTGACAAAAATCCTGTTGTCTGCGGGCTGCCGCACGAATCCAAAGAATCATCAAAGATAGACCGCCTTCGACATTGGGATAAGGAAGGGCTACTATTTGTGAAATGCTCCAGAATCCGCCCAAGGTGGTCACCCCCATCCAGCGGGATGAATTACGAGCGTCAAAGTACAATAGTAGAGTGCTCCAGTTCGGGGAGTTAAAGCAAGTCGGAGGGGAAAGTGAGGAGGGATTTGAGTGGAAGGAATCGGATCGGAAGAAATTTACTTGTAAATTTTTGTCACTGGCTATATGGTATTCATGTATGTGAGTCTTGATTTGAGCTGAGCTTGAGCAGCAGTTGCTTTCAGTATTTTTAGAAAAGGTTATAATTTTACCTTCAACATAATTTATTTAACTAAATTCATCGCCAGTTATTCACATATTAAACAACCTAAGCAAACAGGTCACGTCACAGTCATTCATAATCAATTGAATGATACCAAAAAAGCAATTAAATTGTTTACTTGCATAGGTATTACACATATCAGTCTAACAGAAGGGGTTTTGTTATCGTATGAATACTTAATTAGTTTTTAAATAATGTATTGTAATCATTTCATAAATGTGTATTTTACATACATCAAAATAATTAATTGTTGAATGGAATTACTTCTTAGAAAAAAAGTCTGTAAATAGACATTGCAGACAAGATGAAAGCGGTTCATTTACATCATATAACTGACAGCACACTTTCTGAGCCCATTGGAAGTATTCTTCTCTTCGTTTTTCAGTCCATCCTTCCGGCAGGCTTCGATTTAAGTCTCGAAGATTGTAAATTTTATCAGCCATTTTGACTAGTTTTGCCTTTTCAGATTTTTGACTAGCAGTTTTGATCTGTAACTCCTTTCTTTCCTCCTTTGAAAGGAGTTTGTTATCAGTGACTTCTCGAACAATGGACGCCACCTTTTAGTCAAAACATTATAGTTCATTATTACCTCGATGGTTTATGTAGTCAATAAAACTTTAAAAATCAGTCTATAGTATATATATAGCACTATACAGTTTGATATTGATGCCCATAAAAACCCAAATTTACTAGGCTAATCACATTTACAGTTTAATAAACTAACTACAATACAATATACTATACACTTACTACTTTCCCAAAAGCCTCTTCGAGCTCTTCAAAAGTCGTGTCCGTGTCTTCAACAGTATCATGTAATATGGCAGCTTGGATGACTTCTAAGTCTTCCACTCCACCTTCCTGGATTAGAATATTTGCCACACCTTTACGAATATAAGAATGATAAACATACTTCCATCATTTACTATGAAAGTACTAAATAAGTACAATGTATTCAAATTAGTAATTAAATGAGGTATAGTATAGTACAGATTTATACATACCTCATTTGGCTAATTATATAAGCTTCGAGATGTATTTATTTATTTGTTATTTATTATTTTTTATTTACCGATTGGATGATTGATGTAAGGAGTCTTCTCAGGGTCTTTCCTGCGCTGATTCTTATGCTTCTGAGCAGCGAAATCAACAGTAAAAATTATATCTGCTAGGCAGTCACTGTTAGACGAAGTCACAATCGACGGCACAGAACTTTTGGGATTTTCTGCACCATTTGGACACGGGGGAACAGATTTTCCATTCGTACTCATTTTCAAACCCAAAATCACTTCGGTCACTAATACGAAACCTTTGCTATATGGTTAATTATTAATAGACAATCCCAAAGGAAATCTATAAAAATCAATTATTACAACAAATATGTAAACTAAAAAAATCAACGATACTGAGCGATCAAAACTTAAAATCAATTTACTTACAATTCAACTGGTGTGACTAAAGAAAACTACACTGTCGTTCTCGTTGTTCACTCGATTCGTCGGTAAATTTTAATTTAGTACGTCGATGCTAATATTCAGCCAGTGTATTTGTCACCAGTCAGTCGAGATGCCTTGAAGACTAATAGGGTAATAGAGTAATGGGTAAGTTCATTCAAACTTGGCTATTTCGTTCTTCCAAATGCAAATGTAGATTAGTTAGTGTGTAACAGAAATCTTTACTTAGATTTTCATATTTACTCTTTTGCGATCTATTGTTTGTAGACTAGCATTATTCATTTTTTAACAGCTTTCCTTCCGTGAAAATAGGGACACATTTAATTTTCTTATAACTCCATGTTATCCTTAACTCTTGTTTTCTACCCTACCTTTTCCGTTCAGCCTCAGGCTAGCCTGTGTTAGTGTGTGCAGAATTGTCATAAACACGACTTATCATCCACATATATGCCGGTTTTGACTCCACATCGTATGGGTACTTTTTGAGAATAATTTTCTCATGCATTTTTACTCCTCACCACACAGACCACACAATAATACAACTCTTGTTCATTCATGTCCATCCATGTATTTTAAAAAGCATAGTATAGCAATAGCAGCAACATCACAATTAGGAGAAATCTCTAGAATACCTCCTCATTCACGTTCCATTCAATTCCATTATTATGGCTTTTTTGTAAAATCGGCAAACTGGAATCAGAGATGTTGGATGGGATAATATACATAGTATGTCGGTGGTATATATCTATATATAAAATCTATATATGAAATTCAAATGGCTCAAGAATTGGGGTGTAAAAATTTTACTTTTAACAACAAAAATAATCGTAACTATTTTCGTAGCATGCAAAGTCAAAAGTAATTAACATATTTTGGTCTATGCAATAATGATTTTTTGACATTGACGCTTACTTTGACATACAAAAGCATACATACATATACCTACTTACATGCAGACTCACAGACTGGCTGACCAGTTTCCCGGCATATATTGTATTCATAAGGAACGGAACAAAGAAATTAAAACAAGCAATAAAATTGTGTTGTTTCTTTTGTTCCCTGCTAAAGATAATGGTAGTTAAAAGCCAAACTTGATCGTGAAAAAGGAAATAAAGGGCAAATTTACAAATACTTATCAATTTACAAATCTTATGACATGACGTCATTACAATACCACGAAATCCAGAATACTCAAAACTGTTTCAAAGATCTCTCTTTAAAAAAAAGTTTACCATGAATATCACACCGCACTAGAAAGAAACAAACGAGAGTGGAGGGGCATGGGGACTGACTGAACGGTTTATGAACATGAAGTACACGGACGAACGAAGTAAAATAAGTTGTTGCACGTAACCCCGACTGCGTGTGAAACTCACAATTAATATGCATAGGTAATAGGTATCAACGGTTGATAATCAACCTATCAAGGAGGTATGCACTAGTGCCTTTGGAGTAATCTATAATTTTGCCTCTTTATTTATTTTCAATTTTCGTATTATCGTATGATGGGAGTGGAGGTTGTTCTTGTTTGTACTTGTTCCGATGTGGACATGGCATGTGGACTGTGCGCATCGTAGGGAAGAAGCCGCGCAGGTCAGCAGAACTAAATATTGTGAACATTGCGTTAAATCTCTTGTGCTAATTTGTTCATTAAATTAACTGAGGTCTGTTTGTAGACAATAAGCGATCATCATTTTTAGACATTTGCATTGCATGCAAAGAAGCATATTGGTCTCTCCCTTTCGATATATGGTCTAGGACATGTCATGTCACTTTCACTTGTTATAAGGTGACCGTATGTATGGATTTAGTCACTACTATCAGCAGCAATCCCATAAGCTATATACTGTAGTACAGTAGGTGAAGTTGAGGTATGTAGTATGCATAGGGTATGTATGTAGTATGTATGTACGAACGAAGTATTTATTTGGTTGCTGAGGTAAACAAACCAACAAAATAGAATTAAAGATGACCGTTGCAGTTTCAGCTTTGTAAACCGTTGCTTTGTTTCTCATACTGCACAGGAGCAGGCAGAACTTGGAGAAAAAGAAGACATTATGCATGTAACGAATAACGAACAAACTCTAGAAAAAACACTTTTTCACATGATAAATACTTAATACTTACATAGGTGCACACATGTAATATTGTCTGACTTACCTTGTACGTTTTTGAGAATTTCCTTTTTCGTTCCGGGTAAGTTGTAGTTGTAAGTATGCAAGTTGTCTTGTTCGTCTTGAGGAATAACAAAAGGAATAAAGGTTTATTTAAAAAGCCATTTACTGGGTCCAATATAATGTTAATTAAAATTTACTAAACAGGATAAAAGTGTTGGCTAGTTGTGTTGACTGACACAAGCTATTGCTAGCCTATCTTGTCTGTCATTCGCACAAGAAGCCGTCAAACGGAAGGAGGACATTGTTAACATTGACACACGGTGTAGTGGAAAGTTTAACTGTGGCCTAAATCAATAGTGAATAGTGACTACTCTTCGGCACGCTGCGATTTGCTCACGAAAACTAGCGTATGTAGTGAACTCTTGTGTTAATGATAAGGACCACATGTAACACAGTCAGTAATTAAAGTAAGTACCAAACAAACCTTAAAATATCACCCTTTCAGCTAAATTGTCTGCCAAAGCCTGTGTTACTTACTCATGATTGAGACATGATATGATAGACATGCTGTCCAAAACTCCAAACTCAAATCATAGTTTTTTGTGTATCAAATTGTTTACTTACGCACAGTTCTCCTCTCGTCGTCTCTCGTTCTAGACTCGAAAAAACTGTAAAAATGGACCGTAAAAGCGTAGCCCCTTATCAACAAGCCATGCAAACGGTTACAAAACCTCATGTCCGCGGGAAAGAACCTGCACCGAGCCTTCTTAATCACTACAGAGGACATCGTGGGAATATCAACTCGGTCGCATTTCATCCCCATTTGGAAACAGTGTATTCTGCAGGAGCAGATAAATTTGTTATGAGTTGGAATTTCAAGAAGGAAACACGTGCGTTAAGGTACTGATATAAATTCAATGATGTACATACTAATGCATGGGTTGGCTGTATAGTGTGCAAAGTAAATTTTAAACCGATCACTCCTTGTTTAAACATTTTCAGGTTCGAAGGACATACTGGGCCAGTTAATGAAATTTGTCTATCGAAAGATGGAGACCTAATGATTTCGGCTTCAGATGATTGTACAGTTAGAGTATGGGTACCACTTATTAAAGGAGAGTTTGTGTCAGTGAAAGCTCACAGTGCAGCAGTTCAGTCCGCCTGTTTTAATCCTACAAACACCTCGCAGTTTGCCACTTGCTCGAACGACAAGAGCATTAAATTATGGTCTATTCAGCATTTCAAGACGAAAACTCACGCTACCAAATTTAAAAGCCATGAATTCATTACTTCCTTCACCAACCATACAAATTGGATTCGTTCCGTTCGTTTCTCCAAGGATGGTCGTTTACTTTGTTCCGCATCTGATGATAGGACTGTTAGGGTTTTTGATTTGAGAAGTAATTCCTGTACTCACAAATTACCTTGTGATACTGGAACCCCTACAAAAGCAGATTTTAATCCTTGTGGGGGTTACTACGTTGGCGTGTCTACAACAGCGAATTCATTTCTCCTTTTTGACGCTAGAATGGAAAAGATGCTTCAGAGCTACACCAACATCAGCGAAGGACCGGTGAATAACTTTGCTTTTCATCCTGACGGTGATTATGCCGTAACTGTTTCTGAAGACGCGAAAATTAAAATTTTGGACTTGGTTGAAGGACGACCAATATTTACTTTGTACGGTCCCAGAACGGGGGTATTGGCTACAGCATTTAGTTCCGATGGTAAACTTTTTGCAACTGGTGGGAAGGATATGGAATTATTAATTTGGCAACCAGTTCTGATTCCTTATTCGGATGGAGATATATTGCAAGATTATAAAGAAAACTCTCGCAGTTCCTCATCAAATCATGATCTAGAAAGAAACGAACGTGCCAGCACTACAGGATCGAAAACTAGTAGCCGATCAAGTTCCAAATCCTCTGTCACATCTCAGAAATCCTTTCATTCAATCTCATAATCTTGAAAAAATATTTGTTGTTAAATTTTTTACGTGGGCATTTTATTTGCCTTTCCATATTTTTAACTTGTTACCTCTCTGAATAAGTTATAACAGCTTGTATCGTAATGTCTGTATCACATTTGTCTTAAATAATTTTAATTTTAGTATTTTGTACTGTACACGGCATTTAATACTACTTTATAAAACTTATATCAAAAACTATGTTGCGATGCGTATTGCCAAATGCAAAGTGCCCCGGTCACATGAACATTTAAAGACCTGATTATCCCAATCTGTGGTATCTCAATGCATTTGTCGACCAATCGAAGTAATTCAGAAGGGAGTCCCAGTTTCTCATTCCTAAAATATATAAAAAACCAAAGATTGTGTCAATATCAATGGGACATACGAGGGTTAAACAGATTTTATGCTCCTCGTAGAATTGGACTTTGGACTATTATCCAATTGTGTGAACGAGACAGATGCCGATTTGAATAATTAAATTCCTAAAAAATAAAAAAATAAATAATATTCCTAATAACGTAAAATGTCCTCTAACGTCGTCAGTGCTCAATACACTGAAACTTCATCTAAATACATTCATTCCTACATTAATCTCAGCTCAGATTAGGAAAACTGACATTTTATCGATTAAAAAAATCATAATCAGCGACGTCGTTACAGTTATTTCATTTAAATACGTTGACGTTGATGTATTTGTTCCAAACTATAAAATACGAAACTGAGAACAATAATAACTAAATCAAACCGCTTCAGCGGTAGCGTTGTAGAATATATTCATTCAACTATTCATGCACAAGAATATGTACATGTATGCTATCTTAGATTGGATTCTGTGCACACAAAAACTATTTTTTAGAAAATCAGTTCAAATTTTGCCTTACCCTAATAAAAGGACCGATTTCTTCGGGAAGGTGAAATCCGTCAACGACGAGGATTCATTTGCTTGCTCCACTCCTAGTATTGTGTAACCTTTAGAGGAATATGTAAGCAAAAAGCTTTCCAAATCTCGAATTGGTACCTTAATAATAATCCCAAACTGATTAAAAATTTACTTAAGTAACAACAGAATTGATTGAGAAAATTTACGCCTCCCCCACCACCACAAAATCATTTTGTCCACGATTCTTACCTCTAAAATATTTACCCAATTATGTGCTGACACACTTAAACTTTGAAAGTGTTGATCATTAACAACTTTCAAACTGTTCATTACATATTTTTGCACACCAAATATTTCACAAGTTCTGCACAAACCTCCCAGATTAGGAAGGTGGTCGAGAAGAGATGCAACAACCACTAACCCTTCTTCTCCGACACATCGTTTTTTCATTGCAGTATTCGAATAATCTTCTATTTCATCTGATGCCGAAAGTAGCTTCCAAGGATTAATTTTCTTTTGATAATTTATTTCCTTATTTTGGGCTTGTTCAGAAGTCATAACGGTTGACGGATTCATGTCGTTGGGCAGTTCTTCGCCCAGTTCCCGTCCATCAGCAACTACAGTTTTCAAATGCCAAGCAGTTTTTTCATGATGGAGGTAAATGTGTTCTAAATTCTGCATAGATGATTCATTCGACATCGATATCATATTTCTGATCGTCGCCGGTTTCAAGATGCATTCATCCTTGATCATGCCGGAAAGTCGGGGTAAAAGTGTAAAAATGACCTGCAAAATAATATGTTACTTATTATGGAGTCATAAGTACTTTGGTAAAATTATTTCAATAATTTATGAGGCTTTGGCTTTAAGACAGTACCTCAGGTCTATAGTGATCCACACTGTCAAATACATTTACATAAAAATCCTGTGAAACATTTTCTAATAGTTTACAGCAATTTCCAGAAACGTATGTTGCAGCGTTCAATAGGGCTGATAAAACAGGGGCATATTTTTCCTTAACGTCTATCAAATTTAAGGTGATTGTCCTCTCAAAAATTCTCTGGAAGGCCACCTATATTAAATTTGACACATCGCTATGAGACTTCCTTCCTCAGAAAAAAAATTATTGGCAGGCGATGATAGTACTAAACGACATAATGTTATGCGGATAGTTAACAATAAGGTACCTGTGAATATATCCGAACAGTTAAATGTTGACTTAACGTTAATGTTGCAAGAGACTGCAGAGCCCTGTCATAAAATGCCGAGCATTGTACGTTTTTTGATACATGTAGACAAATAGTGGAGAAAAAGGCACCAAATCCCAAGCGTTTTTGTATGCACTAAATAGTAAAAAAGAAAAATCATCCTTATCGTTGTTGCAACCACAAGATTAAATTTATGTAAAGTATAACAATCACGAACATTGTCTAAACAATCAAAAAAATGAGAGTTGAGTTCGGGATACTGCTGCAAAATTCTAATAACCAACCACTCCCCCATGTAACGAACACTGGGTTGAGGGCTATCCGTTGAAAGAGAACATAATATTTTATCCAGTACTGTTTTGCTAATCTCCTATTATAATACATGAAAAACATGGAATGTATTAAAGTTAAAGAAGAAACAAGAGTTAATTTTGAAAATGACAACGATATCTACTAAAGTCGTTTTGAAAAAATTTCTTACCAAGTTAAAATATGGTTGCAACGTTAATAATATTTGCATAATTCGCTGCTTGACTCTATGTGTGGAAGAACCTTGAAAATATCGTCGCTTGTTTGATTCAATGTCATTCCTTTCCAAAACTGATAATACAGTACAACGTAAGAATGTGAGTGCTAATTCTTCGTTTCCTTCTGCCGTCAATAGGTCAGCAACGTTGGAACGAAGATTCTCACAAGCTAAAATTCTTGCCTTGCAGTCGGAACTAAAGCTAAAAGAAAAAAATGTATTGCATATGCATTGAAATCATTTTTCGAAAGGGTAAAATAACTAGCTTAATTGACTGTCATTCTGCTTACTTTTCGGGATCATTATCATCCTCGTCATGCACTCCATTTCTTCCGTGTCTAAGATAATCCCATATTGCAAAACTTACTCTATATAATTTACGGTTAAATTCAACAAATTGGTCGATATGTACAAAATATGCCTAGTAATCTCAAAGCAGTATGAATCGGTGTGTGCAAGTGAATGCTAAATTGCTAAATTACTTTCTCCGATTTCTTACCGATTGTTCTTTGGCACGGGCCCACCGCTTACTGCAGCTTTTACCAAAATTGTGTTTATATCGCCTAGTAATTCAGCAGGGTAATCTACTCTTACTAACTGCTGAATCAAAACGAGGGGAAGTCCACTTACGCTTTCTCCGTGCTCAAATAACAAATCCGCATACTAATATAATAATAAAATAAAATAATATCAATCAGTAATGACATGTATAATAAGAAAATTGCCTTCTCTGTACCGAGCTCATGTAAAGACAAACCTTGTTTAAAAACCCGTTTTTGACAAAACAAGGGCAAATTATCAGTTCCACAAAAGCTCTAAGGCCCAGCCAAAAAGCTTCACTTTTCCTTAACTCAAAAACTAGACTCCAACCGACGGAAACAATGGAGTTAAGCGTATCAAAACCATCCCTGTAAAACGTTATGAATATCAATATTAGAGTACAGTATAAATGCAATAAAAAAAGGGTGACAGGAATGATGAGATTTATGCCAAAAAAATCTACATTTTTTACTTATTACCATTCATCTTTGTAGTCAACTAATTGAGTTACAAGCTTTGCCAGAAACAATCCTGCAGCTACACCTCTAAAGTCACATTTCTCAATCTCATCCAGAACGTTAACCAAAAGGCTATTTAAGACATCTTTGTGCACAACTGCGTCTGAATTGTTATCGATAACGCTAGCACTGAAGTAGAACTGTACTTGGCGACACTCTGCAAACAAATTTCTTTCGGTCATGTCAAAGTACATGTCACCGACATTATCCTCATCATTCGAGCTATTGCTGTAAGTATTAAAGCTTCTCATCGAGGTTAATGATAAGCCTTTGACACTCTTCAAAAGATACAGTTTTTGAAACAGGAACACTTTTAAGGGGCAGGAATAATGTTTGTACTCAGGGAGATGGGCCTTTTGTAAAAATGTATCAGGAACAGCGTTTAATACCTCCATTCGTCGAACGCAGAACATAAAGTCATGCGATGAAATAAGATGATCATCATCGGTTTTTATTACCATTTCGCATATTTCTTTAAACATGGCCACGTACGGATTTGTTAATGCATCATCAATGACGGCAATATTGTAATTTTGATAGAAGTCGCGAAGCCCTTGTACACTGCCTGAAAATAATTCTTCTGTGGCATTCCACTTTGCAAAATTTCCGACAGCCCTCTGGATATTCACCAGCATTTCGGATGTAGCAATTTGTGAGAAGATTACGATCATTCTTAGTAATCCAATGACGGATGTCATGCTCAGGTTTGACTTGGCAAACTCGTACATTTTATTTCCAATTAAAAGTTCATTAAAGAGGGTTGGTACTTTCTCGTAGAGAGTTCGTGTCACAACCTGCATTTGCAGTAAAGTATTTTTATCAAATAATACTTTTGTGGAAAGGGAGCCAAGAAATGCCAGTAGTTTCATAAAAATATAGGAGTCTAACTGAATAATTGGATCGGTCTTAAAAAAGGGCATCAGATTCAAAAGAATTTTCACGCAGCGGTACTCTAAAAGTTCTCGGAAGTATTTGCTAACGGTGGTCAAATTATTAGACATCAGCAGAGCTAACTTGTTTATTAGTCCTTCCACGTTCGGCAATGATTTCCATGTACTCCGTAGAGTTTCTTTATTGTTGCTACAAAGTAGCTCGTCAACGGAAGCAACAAGGAAGAAAATTGTGTGTGGTCCCATACATTTCCCAGAAGACGTAAGAAATTCCAATATCATTTCAGCAGACCGGAACTCAGATAACTCATGGTTTGAATGTAATTGTATCAAGAAACTGCTAAATTCAGTAATATTTTTAAGATATTCTTCTGGTTCATAGAGAACCCATCCAATGTGATCCCTGATTAAAGGCATTACGTATTTTTGCAAAAATTCCTGGGCAAGGTGACGATAGGTCAAGACTGTGTTGTCATCCTGAATTACAAGATATTGTTTGGTTTGCAAAAACTGTTCAAAACCTTCCTTTACTATTGTACGATTATCGTGTTTGATCATCTTTTTCAGAAGAATGGGTAGCCACACAAATGCCACTGAGTGTGTCGAAGGAGATCCAAAAATTTGCAGTTTATGTAGAACTGGTTGCACGATATGAAGTTGTGTTTCATTTAAAATATCATACAAATCAAAAAATGAATCCCAAAACTTGGTATAATCAACAAGCTCCATATTTCCCAATGATATCCAGTTCACTTCTGGAATAGTGGAATCAAATATAGACTTTCTCTGTGAATACTGATCGGTCAGCAGACGTAGGACAAAAGCAGCGCGTTTTTTGGTTTCAACGTTGTCACAATCCATATCATTCATGACACCTCGTATCAAAAGGGGTGTCAGCGACTTGCCAGCGTCTGTTTTCCAAAATTTCTCGTCTTCCAAATAAGATGCGAAAACCATGTAAATCTCAGATATGTGGTTAGCAGTGGATGACAACTGCTTTAAAGCATTACATATCCCTAGATCCTTTTCCTTTTTAAGAATTCCATACCAAAATTTAAGAAAACTTCTCCCATTTGCAGTGGAAAACAACGGGCATCCACACTGATATAATGTTTCGTTCATTTCATCTAATGCAGTCTCCGTCATTTTATTGATTTCGTCTTTAAATTCAGTTTGAGCGCAGGTTTTCCTAACATGCTCTGCAAATTTCCAGAGTTTTTGACACACACCCATTATTCGCAAGTATTCCGGCCTTCCCAGTGAAAGCCCTGACGAGCCCACGAGAAATTTGGTTGATTCTCCGAATATTTTCATGCTTTGCATCACTGCTTCCACCAACGAATTTCTACTTTCATTCACTACCGTGAATATTTCTATGCAATCCTGTATCAACTGCATAGTAGGTAGAATTAACAGGGACGCAACTTGTTGACTGTTTGAAACTAAACCTTTCTCGGTGGTACTGTCACATTCTTTACCTGTTTGTACTTTCACCATTTCATGCAAGGCGCCTTTCAATAAGGGATCACATTCACGTAAAACCTTCCACCCCATTTCTAAACCAATATCTTTAGGGAAAATTTTGCTAATTCTAAGAATACTGCTAATGTACTCCACCTGCCATTGAAATACCGAAAAAGTTGGGTCGTTTTTACGCACAATAGTCTCGTCAACATTTAGTGACGAAGATTTCACAACATCAAACAGACAATTTTGTAGCATGGCTTCCGAAAACCGTGATAAGGCTTCGGCACACTCTGTTTTCACAGCTTCAAGCTGATCTTGGAGATGAAAACTGACACCGCTTCCGGATTCCATTGTGCGTATATGATGAGGATGAAACGTAACTTTACACTTACAAACATAGATTGAATTTTAACTGCGTTTTAACATTTATTTGCAATTTCGTACCACTAATTAAATTTCTACACCAAGGTACAACGTAATTAAAATAAGAACTCTCTCTCTCACTATCTACAATCTAGTGGAAGATCACATCATGCATCTATGTCTAGGTCTACATTTTTGGCACATGGCATACGACGACTGTACGGGGATCAACCTCATCATTTCATTTGACAACTTGTTTACCGCCTTTCACATATTTTTATGGTAGGCTGCTGCTACCAACGATGATGATAAATGATAAGTTGCATGCAATCCAGAATGGTTTTGTATTATTGCAAAAAAAAACAGAACAGTAGTATAATAACGAGACCAAAAATCTCAGCTGAAACGGTACAGGTGAATGGAGCTTGTGTGTGACTCCATCCATGCATGACTATTACATATTTTTATTATAGCAAATCCTATTCCACATTCCAAATGCTCTCCAGCTAATGCAATGTAAAGAGTTAGCGTAATATTGCACACTGGATGGTATGTATGGTTTTACTTGTTTTGTTACAAGAAGATGCAATGCAACAACAGAGGAGTTTGGCAAATTTAAATGTTATGTGATATGAATGTGAACGAAGGAATAAACATCGACAAACTTGCTTCATTATCATTATCATTACTACAGATGTGTTTTACGTATATAATGTGTGACTGCATGTGGCTGGATAGATAAAGTACCAGCCACCTACACTTCCAGTGCAGTGTTCGTAGCCCAATGTGTAGTATTATGTGTGTGGTTGGTAAATGGTGAAAAATTTTGTGTTGTATTGTATTCATATTCATACATTCATTTTGTTTGTATGCTGATCAGACACAGATTTTTCTAAATGGAAAGATGTATTAGAATTATTTACTATGATCTGGCGAGACTAGACCATGATCGGCATCGGCAATACTAAACAACAATGCTCTCTAACCACCATCATCGAACAAACATTTGCACTGCTGATGAAATTGTACGTTCACTTTTATGTGGATACCACTACTGCATGTCGCTCAAGAAGGATAAAAATTACATTCTCAAACAGTTCTCAAACAACTTATCATTACCATTACCACCATCATCATCAACCTTCATCGTTGTATAATGGATAAGGAAAACACAAACAACTAAAAGTAAAGTACAACTTCTGTTCATCTGTGTTAGCTACCCACCACCACACAAGTGCCAGCCAGATTCTTAAAATGGAACAAATTCGTAACAGGAAACAAAATTCAAGCAAAATAGTTGTGTCGTAGTTAACCACATTTTTTCGTGTTTCCCCTGAGTTTTATATTTTCTGCAAATTTCCCTTAGGTATGCTCTAGTGTTGTTATTTTTTATATTTTATTCTGTCAACAGTTTTCGGGGGGTTGCTTTAAACAAATTACATTTGCAAGATAAATTAAATTAGACTTAAAAGTTATTAAGCCTAATTTATGTAATCTCATAATGTAAGGATTCAATTAAACCAGATTCATTAAAAATACTATTTTGTACAGAATTAACAAAACAGGGCAATAATTTGGAGCCTTCAAGTGTTTTTTACCATTCTATTTGTACATAAAAAATGGAAGTCTTTCCAGTAACGGTATCTGCTTATCATCCGGGTAAAGCTGCCATACTGTTAAGTTAACCTGAATAGAATTTTAATTGTATACATGGTGGGTGCAATAATATGCATTTAAAAAAGGATGTGTGATAAACGGTGTTGTTTCGCTTTGATCGCTACCCAGCGAGCCCAGAGACAATTCTGATACATGATTCACACTACACACACACGTAATTTTCTGGACACCGACGATGGTGGCCTTCCCTCACATTTTCTCACAACACTTTTTTTTACTCTTCTCTTGTCTTGAGTCTCAACTCGTGACATTATCGGATATTGACAAATTGACAAAATACTCTACCTGTAATATCTTTTTGTGCAAAGAAACTAACAAAGTGAAATATGCTCTGTTTTGTGTATATTTTTTGCAGACAAACTGCATGATTGCTGCATGCTACAACGCACCCCATAATAATGCACTTCTACTGACTGAGACTGAATTCACTGCCGGCTTAAAGCATAACAAACAATAATTTTACATTTTAATTTTACCAGCATAATAAAGCAATTTACTTTAATTTCACCGTATAAACAACAAGGTCGTTCTAAAAGCATCATAACGTTTAGCAAATCATGACTTTTAATGATAACATGGCTGAACCAGATAGAGCAGAGCCGAACCCTAATTTATTAGGCGTTCCGCAGCAAGCTCCAAGACATAGACGACCGTCTTGGGCTCGACCTATGACACCTCAAACGAGACGTATTATTAGGGAAGAGGATGAAGAATGGAGCACCCCGGTGGCGAAAATTTTACAACTTTACTACGACCACGAGAGCTGGCAACAAGCACAAGAGATTTTGGAGGGACCAACAGCGGTGTGCCGAAAAATTGGGGATGAGGTATTTATTTTAGGTCCTGATTTTGATTAGTTAACAGTTTTAACGTTCTGCACGGTTGACGGGAGAAAGGTGAAAAGTAAATGGTCGAGTGCCATTCTTGCATTAAGGATATATTTTTTACCTTTCAGGCTAGAAGCATTGCTGCCAGACATATCATCGACCGTTTAAAAGAAAAGAATTTGTTAAATAAAATTCATAAAGTAGCACCTCGGCTGAGATCTGCAGTGGAGCTTCTTTCGAAACCGGACGCAGATTATGTGTATCCTCATTTCCAGTACGTAGTTAATGAAATGAGAGATAAGTATCCTGAGGTGTACACGTCGGTAATACAAAATGTATGTAATTGATTTTCTTAATAATGCATAATACAATAACTTGACGACGGGGGTGTGGTGTACGTACTTGTGTTTTACTGTGTGCGAATAAATTGTTTTAATGAATATTTTCAGGTCAGAATACGAATCCCCTCAGGAATGAAGCCTTCTCACATGCTAGTGTCCTTAGCTAAATCGACAATTGAGGATCAATACGGAGAAATTAAAATGAGCTGGGGGAAGTTTGTAGCATTGCTTGGCCTTTGTGGTGCATTAGCGGTAGATTCCGTGGAAGCTGGCTACCCCGAGGGTGTTGCAGAAATTGTAGAGACGTTCGGAATTATCGTAGAACAAGCCATGGGTGAATGGATAAGAAGGGAAGGTGGGGGTTGGGAGGGATTCATTAGGTTAAACGTGTACAAGGCGAGAATTCCACCAGTGCCTCGAACAATATTTATTATTTTTATGTTTGTACTAGCATTATACTTCCTTTATAATCTCATTGTTGCTGCACTCAGTCTCATTTTCACAATGATCCTACAGAATGAGGCAAGCAAATACTTGTGGAAAAAATGGTATACTTTCTCACCCGAACAGGGCTATTGTTCAGAAACGTGTCCCAAGATAATATTTGATTGTCCCAGACCAAAGAATCCTTTGCAATATTTATGTGCTTTATTACTTGAGTCAATTTAAATGGTTTATAATTACCTTATTGGTAAATTTGTAATATCAGTAAATCGTCTCATCATCAGCAAAAATTGGTCAATTGGTATGCCATGCATACGGTAGCTTCTATTAGCTTGATGTTATGTAGTATGTAAGTTTCAAACGTATTAAGAGCCTGTGTACATGTGTGCAATAACAATTAATGGCTTGACATTGATGTGTCAACGAAACTCAAGACGTGATCAATGCAATGGGTGCTAAGGAAAGTAATTAACCTTTCAACAAAGGTATTTTTTAGATACTTCCAGTATGAATCAGTAGCAATATATTGCGCATTGGTGATACAATAAGCAGGTAATTTAAAAGAACCAGATGAAGGATGACGCGTTGTGCTCACATGAAGTAAACGTCGAAGTGCAGGATTAGTCCTTCACATTTCGGCCCCGCAGATATACTGTTTTAGATAGGCATTCTGAAATCACAGGTATATCACAGGTGCACCAACCAAAGTAACGATACAAAAATAAGTAGAATAAAACTCCAAAACTTCCAAAAGCTGCAAAGGCGTAGTTTCATGGAAGTTTTAATACAAGGTTACTTCTTACACCGTGGCTTTGGTAGTTCGTGGAATAGAGCCGTTTAGTCCTGGGAAACTTTGCACAAGGTATAAAGCACGAAATATTAAAAAAAATATATAAAGCATTTACTATATAACATTGCCAGTTCTATAAGCATAAGATTAAGCGAACAATATTGCCATTTCATGTGCATTATTACTACTACTACTATAACGTATTATGTTTATGTGCTGCTTGTCTATATATAGTATCGTCGCATTTGTCTATTATTATACATATTATATTTTATTACAATAGTCTTTCAGATACAATAAACTCGCATTTTCTCTTGCGGTAAAAGTTATATTTGTATTCTTTTTTTACTTCAGTTCACTCCTCGTCATGGCCATCACTTTACCATAATAAAATGCCGAACGGAAGCGGTAGTAAGGTTGAGACCAGTCGGTAGGTACAGACGTAAAACATAATATTTTATCGTCCAGCCGTTGTAAATAATAGTTTTTCATTAATGTCAACTCCCGGTGGTATTATGAAACAAAATTACGTACACATGCATGAAGCGTACACACGGAGAAGTTGGGCTCCCACCGTCAACCGTCACGGATTCTCGCCGCTTTAAACAGGGATTGCGATCAACATGATAAAACAGTCAAATCCTCCCGTTATTCTTTCTCTTCATGAGAAACAAAACCCTTTACATCCTGTTTGTTAAATATGATAAACAATCAAGTTAAGGTTGCATACTTAAAGGTAGGTTTTCTCCACTTTATGCAGTCAGTCTGTGCGTACACCAGCGCGGGTGAAAAGCATGCCACGGACAGATGAACGGTGTGTCAAGGAAAGCAGCACGGCTTGTTATACACCAAGCCTTTCTTTCACTCTAGAGTTGGCTGCTGGCTGGTAGGTTCGCGATCGTGAACAAATTTCTACTGCATTGCGAATTTTTAGCATAAATACACATGCTTCATTCGCTTAACTTGTGGTGTAGTACAATTGTACAATGGCAGAGTAATGTGTATATCTTTATCACAATATACATTGCACCTTGCATCTTTCTGAAAAAGTCTGGTCCCGGGACCGGGTGAGCAGTGAGATTGAGTAGCAGTCGATATTTTGTACGGCCTTTACCATTACCACTCTCTGTTTGGTAGCTGAGTCCCATAGTACTTACCGGAAAGTGGAGGACTTTGAAAGTCTATATAGCAGAGAAAAATGTGAACAGTCCAGGAGGCGTTTTTTTAGCATTGCACGTCTTCTTTTTATCTAATTGCCATTTCCGGAATCGTTCTAGGAAGTAATGGTGGATTTTTTTAAAAGTGTCAAGTGCAGGTGTGGTCTATGGGAAAATATTGACAATAACCATGTGCTTCATCAAAGAAAATGAAGCGATTTACCTGAGGAAGAAAAGCAAAATTTTGTGTGGAAGATACAAACTTGTATCGGCTGTTGATGCCCATCTTATGTGTCCTTTCTATCAAAGGTACGTTCTACTTGCTTTAGTAATGCATTACCAAAAAGTCATGTAGATGGTGTCTTTGCTTGTCTTGTCACATTAGAGAACAGAGAAGCTTCGCTGTTTATACATTCTACACTTTCGACAATTTTGCAAAATAAATTTGCAAACTGACGCATTCCCGGTTTAATATAATAACATAAGTAATTCTGTTGCAAAGGATTCCGCACGTTAGCATTTCTAATTCATGAAATGGGCACGTGTTATTCATCACGTTGTTCATGCACTGACCGCAGCACCGAATTGCCTGGCTCTAACAACGCGACGACTTTTCATAAACCTGTTACATAGTATCGTTAGCATATCACTCAGAGTTATGTAGTTATCATTCATCAGATCAAAGCACCTACAATTGGTTATTATGGATAAATATCAAAGTAAGTATAGATATCATCATGTCATGTTAAAAATAATGTATTTTATTCTCCCGTCGTATTATAGACATTTAAAAATATCAATGTAAATTACAAGTTTGGTACAAAGCAAACATCACATTCACATTCACTGTGACAGATATTATGTCAGCGTAGCCGTAGCAGGGGACATGAGAGATACGTGTAAATACGTAACATTAAATTGTTCATTTGTATTATTTTCTGACCAACTGAAAGTTTGCATGTGTTTTTAGTTTTGATCTTAAGTTATGAGTTCAAATTTGTATAGGTCGGCGGAGGAATAAAATTGGTCAACTGGTAAAGTATAAGCATTTCCGATTCAGCTGGCGCTATAATAAAATCAAGACGAATCTGAAGTACTTTTGTTTCTTTTGCATCCGACAAGCGAGGGTGGGGTTCTATTTACTTTGTAATTATTTTTAGAGTAAAAACTTATATATTCACTGCAATTATAGGTTAAATGTTTGGCGTCACTGAGCCGTTCAGACTTCTAAATGGATACTCCAGACACAAAGAAACGTAAAAATCCGTGGGAAACTGCAAATCCGCTCTCATTACTCACATTTGCGTGGGTATGGCCAATTTTCAAGAAAGGCTTGAAAAAGGACTTAGATTTAGGAGATCTGTATGAAACACCTGGAGTTCATGAATCTGAATTTCTGGCCAATCAACTTTCCACGTAAAATGCAAACTTTCCTTGCAAAAAAACGTTTTTTTTATTTATTTAAGCTGACAGTTTCTTTTGATTTCCAGGTTGTGGGAAGAAGAGCGGAAGGAGAGAAAAGCTGACTCGTCCTGTATGCTCCATCGTGCCTTGTTTAGACAGTTTGGAATGAATTTTGTGTATTACTGCTTAGCTGTAGGTTTTGACGAAGTGATCTTAAGGTTTGTTTTAAAATACTTCACATCATGGAAGAATGTGATGCGGATGTAATATATTGCCCCTGCCTATCTTTTAACTTTCAGAGTTATTCAATCAATATCGTTAAGACTGTTGGTAAAATCTTTTGATTCTTCGGAAATTTCTCAGAACGAGCAAATCATCTATGCCGCAATAGTTTGTTTCTCCGCTTTCTTCCACAATATTGTGATTCATCACTGTGTTTTTTTAATGTTTCGAACTGGTCAGTCGGCCCGTGTAGCCTGTTCAGCACTACTTTACCGAAAGGTAAGCTTTGTCATTGTGTGAAGTGAAGGTTGAAGATACAAAATTATCTTTTATAACAACGCGATCATTTGGATTTGATTAAACTACCTACGCAAATATTGATAAATAAATATCAATATTTTGTTTGTTACTTTCTAATGCAGACTATGACACTAAATCATGCCGAAAGTAAGGATGTCGGACACTTGATGAATTTGATGTCCAACGACTGTACTCGGTTTGACTATGGGTTACTTTTTCTACCCTACTTAATAATAGCGCCATTGCAAACTCTAGTTTACATTTACTTTCTATACTCTGAGATTAATCTTGCCATGATAGGTGGAATCGGATTTGTCTTTCTTATTATGCCTCTGCAAGGTATTGAAATTGTCGTTTTTATTCTACTATTACAGCTGAATGTAACGTCTTCTGTGAATGTAATGTTTTGCCATTTTTAACTTTTAACTGAAATTAGTTGTGAATGGTCATTTGACTGCAAAATTCCGTGATAAAATTGCGACCGAGACTGACGAAAGAAGCCGTGTTATGAACGAAGTTGTTTTGGCCATTCGTAAGACTAATTGAAAAAAAATTTCAAACTGGACTTTTCTTGTTGTTTTAATTCTTGTTGTATGTAATTAGGTGTGATCAAAATGATGGGATGGGAGACACCCTTTTCTCATATAATTAATAAAATTAGAAGGTTGGGGGAAAACGTCCTTCCATGTTTAAAAAAACTAATCCAAAGTCTTTCTTTCAGTCAATGTTTTGAGACTATTATTTTTTTCAGGCGTGAGGTGCAAGCACTTGGAAAACGAGGATATCTTCGTGCCTTTTTCTTATCAATGTACACATTCTGTAATAAACTTACGCCTTATTTATCAATAATGATGTACGTCGTGTTGGGGAGCCGAATCTCTGCTGACAAAGCATTCTTCACGGTTGCAGTATTCCAAAATATTATTGAAAGTATGGTATTTTACTTTTCCTCTGCCATAGGAAGTGGTGGTGAAGTATGGACATCGGTAAATAGAATACAAGTAAGTTTATAACGTGATCTGCATTTTATTTTTGAGCTTCACTTTCTTTAAACCTCATGTATACAAGACGAAAAATGTAAAAGCCTAAATAAATAAACTTTACAGCATTTTTTGCTGCTAGAAGACAAAAAACCAAAGGCTTTACCAAAGTCTCCGGAGTGTAGTAACATGGGCAGACCAAGAATTTCAAGGATCTATTTGGAGTCTGCAAATGCGAGGTACTTACTTATTGCGTGTAAGCGTGTACTGTTTACAAATATAACACGACAGATATTATGTATATAATATTGACTGTGGTAATAAAATATATTCCGTTGATTTTCTTCCAAGTTGGGAAGATCTACCGACTTTAAAGAATATAAATCTAGATCTGAGTGGAGACTGTCTCGTCATGGTCATTGGTACAAAAATGAGTATTATAAATAAATTATATGGAACTGGGAGGGATCAGTAAAATATAAAATAATATTCATTTTTATAAAATAAAATAGGAGCTGTTGGCAGTGGGAAAAGTTCTCTCTTGCATGCCTTCATAGATGAGCTGCAACTTTCAACCGGGAAATGTGAGATAAATGGGGAGTTGACGTATGCTGGCCAAGAAGCATGGTTGTTTGCAGGCACGATCAGAGAAAACGTTTTGTTTGGTATGGATTTTGACAAGCAGCGATACCACGAGATTTTTCATGTCTGCTGCTTACAAGATGACATGGATCAGTTGTCTAATGGTGACATGACCATGGTTGGTGAAAGAGGAGTTTCCCTAAGTGGCGGTCAGCGAGCCAGGATTAATCTTGCCAGAGCACTATACCGAAATGCTGATATTGTACTAATGGATGATCCGTAAAATTTTACTGGAAAGGATATGAAATTCCTACCTAAATTAAACACTTAAAACTCTATATTTTGACCTGGTATTTTGCTTTTTGTCTTTAGCTTGAGTGCCGTTGATGCTAGAGTCAGCACACACATTTTTGAGAAGTGCATTAAAAATTACCTGAAGGGGAAACTGAGAATACTTGTGACTCACCAATTGCAGTACATGCAACATGCTGATCACATTATTATATTAAGCTCGGTTCGTTCAGCCTATTTTTAAATTCATGTAACGTTTATCTTTTAATGTGTAGGTCAATGTTGGCTAAGTTGTTGATTTTCTTTGTGAACAGGGGGAAGTTATTGCTCAAGGGACACATGAAGAGCTACTCACACGTGGCGTTGATTTTGTGAGTTTAATGGAACGTGAAAGCGACAGTGAAGCATCGAGACGAGTTAGCGTGGGGAAAATAGATGTTGAGGTTAATAGAATATTTAGTCAACAACCGTCAGCCCTACTGTAATTTCTTAATGCAGTTGTGAATGTTTTTATTGTAGGTTGTAGTAGAGCGCTTTAGTGAAAATGACACTCCACAAGACAATCTTGAAAAGATTATTGAGGGCTCAGTCACCTCAAAGACGTACTGGACTTATTTTCGTTCCGGAAACAGCCTTATTGGGTTCTTCATTGTGACCTTTTCATTTTTCATGGCACAAATCATTGTCACTGCTAATGATTATTGGCTATCTCATTGGTTAGGGCGACGTTAACTTTACCGATCATAATAATTAGCAAAATAAAAGTCCATCATTCGTAATAGACAGGTGTACATTATTTACAGGACAACTTCTGAAGAAAATTACATCAATAATGCTACAGTTAGTGAGCCCACGGAGTCGTCTTACTTCAAGTCAACATCTTTAGTTTTGCTTGACCCGTACAAATATCGTGGCGAAAAGACATATCTCAGTATTTATTCGGCAATCGTGGCAGCAGTAATCATATCCACACTTGTTCGTGCCATTGTATTTTTCTGGTATTCGCTTCAAATCGGCATCAACCTACACGACAAAATGTTTCAAAGTGTAGTAAAAGCTCCAATAAAATTTTTTGATGATAATCCCTCCGGTAATAGTTTAAAAAATCTCTCAAAAGTATCTTTTAATAGTATCTTGATAATGAGTGCAAGCACCGCATGAAAAATGTGTGCTTAATTTTTGTTACTGAACTCAGGGCGTATAATGAACAGGTTTACCAAAGACGTTGGTTCCATCGGTGAGTTTGAAAAATCTGATGCCTTGACATATATTGTTTAATAGGTTATGGTTATGTATCATATTTTTTCCTTCTACAGACGAGTTACTCCCCCCTGCTTTATATGATGCTGTTGAATATATGCTTCAAGCTTTTGGAGTGATCGTTGTAATCATCATGTCAAATTACTACTTGTCCATTCCTGCTGCGATAATTTTCACTGCCTTGTGGGGTCTTAGGTCTGTATATGTATCAACGTCCCGGGATGTGAAAAGGATCGAATCAGTCGGTAAACTTGGATTTTGTTTGTTGTTCTATTTAAATTATACACATAATGTTGTAGTTAGTAATAAAATTATCAAAAATAAAATTTTATGTCTAAATGTACATAGCAAAGAGTCCTGTATTCACCCATCTTGCTGGAACCATGCAAGGGCTTACAACAGTAAGAGCTTTGAAGTCAGAGGAGCGCTCTGTTAGAGCATTTGATGAATATCAGGTGACGTAAATGTAACCTTAAATTTAAAATCATCCAAATCATAAATGTATCTAATGTGCAATTTATCACATCAGGATATTCACTCATCGCCTTGGTTTGTATTCATTGCCACCACAAGAGGATTTGCAATATGGATCGAAACACTTTCTGCTACGTTTCTTACTGTGATCACTTTCACCACTCTTTCATTTGCCAACCAAGAAACATCTGGGGGTATCGTTGGTCTTGTTATTGTGTCGACGCTAACGTTAACTGTCAACTTGCAATGGGCAATGCGTCAGACGGCAGAGACAGAAAACTTTATGACCTCCTTTGAAAGAGCCATGGAATACACCGACTTAGTGCCGGAAGCTCCTTGGGAAACAGGTACAATATGGAACAATACCAGTATAGTTTGTTGTTATTGATTTTGTGATAAAAGACGTGTTAATCAAAGCTGCATTGTTTTGTTTTAGCACTCAGACCTCCGGCGGGGTGGCCTATGGATGGCAGAATAACCTTTCACAATGTCTTTCTCGCATATGGGGAAAAGGATGTATTAAAAAATCTGAATTTTGAAATTTTAGCAATGGAGAAAATAGGAATTGTTGGGTGAGAAAAATCATCGGAACTAACTGACTAAGTTAAAATTGAATAAGGCAACTTTTTATTTTCAATTCATTTGCAGACGTACTGGAGCTGGCAAGAGCTCCATAATTTCAGCCCTTTTTAGAACAACTGAACCACGAGGCAACATAATAATTGATGGTATTCGTATTAATGATATTGGTCTTCATGACCTTCGCAGAAATATTTCCATTATTCCCCAGGATCCATTATTATTCTCTGGAACAGTACGGTACAACTTGGACCCCTTCAACCAATTCAACGACTCGGAAATATGGGAAGCTATTAAAGAAGTACGGTTAAAATGTTAAAATACTTTAAGAACAAATGATTCGATTAGTTAGATATAAAATGTATTTAATTTTGCAGGTACAATTAAATGAAGCCGTTGGTCACTTAGACGCCAGAGTTAACGACGGGGGCAGCAATTTTAGTGTCGGTCAACGGCAGCTGATATGTCTTGCCCGTTCAATTTTGCGCAAAAAAGCGACCAGGGTCCTCGTGTTGGATGAAGCCACAGCATCTGTTGATAACAGGTACGTCATACGTAGATTGGATTATTGATGTAGACAAAGTCGATACTATAAATTAACCTTTCACATGCTTTTCAGAACGGACAGCCTAATACAATCCACAGTTCGCAACATTTTTTCCGACTTCACCATAATCACAATAGCGCATAGGTTACATAGCGTTATGGATTGTGATAAAATTTTAGTTTTAGACAATGGATCGATTCAGGTATATTTGTTTAATTTGTTCATCATAAAACATAATTTTATTATGTTGCATGATGTTACTGGTTCCTTGTTTATTTTCACAGGAATATGATCATCCTCATTTGTTATTGCAACAGCCTACAAGTGCGTTATCGAGACTGGTTGATCATACCGGTGAAAGCGGAAGTGCTCACCTACGGATACTAGCAAAAAAACATTATGAAGCGCATTACCCCAAAGAAGATCCAGCTACCTGTAATGACGAGTGAATGCTCTCATGTCCATTTTTCAGCAAATTATAACCATTTATAAATTTCACGTACATATCATATTATTGTGGTCGACTATTTGTATAATAAAATTTAGTCGAAAACAAATCTACAAAGGATCTCTGTAGCATTGCTGTGATAATTGATCTGTGCAAATAAACACAGTGGGCATGCATAATGCAATGCATTATAGTAATTTTCCATATTTTCACTACTCGGGATCTAACCGGTATTTGGATGTTTGCAGACGCAAGTCTACCTAATAGTACTCAATACTACACCCTCGTGGACCATTAAATTGTAGATTTTCAGAATTATTTGTGAACCCGTTTCAATGTTTCATCGGTTCACAATGCTAATAATACCAACACATAATTCGAGGAAAGTTCAACTACACCATTTTAACAAAAGTTGCATCAGCAAAACGAATCATTTTTATTCCGACGATAATCATGATGTTTTAAGTTACTTTTATTAAATAATATGTGTTAAGAGCAATCATGTTATAACAGAAACAGAAATACTAATTCTTTTACATGCGCCATGGTTAGTGTCCATGTCCTTGAGATGTGCAGATACGCCTACTCTAGTTGGCAGAGCAATCTCCAATTAACAGAGCCAGCATTCAATGACACCGAAAACCTAATTTACTTCAGCTTCCCGTGTTTTTAAGTAGCAATGCAAAAAATCTTATCTTTTACAGACAATACGAGATGCATTACCATCCATGTACTGTACAGTGATGTTGAACAGGTGAACTGACTTAGGTACATATAAAGTCACGTTCTTTGCACATTTATTTTCACGGTATTTGTGCTAAACGTCCGCAGTTTTGTGACAGTATTCGAATGACACGGACTACAAATTATACTGCCAGAAAATGGAGAGCAAACGTGACAGAAGCATGAAACAAAATGGAAAACGTACAAATCCATGGAGCAAAGCGAACCCGTTCTCACAACTTTTATTCACATGGATGTGGTCTATTTTCCAGAAAGGAACAAAAAGGAACCTGGAACCCAACGACCTATTTCCGGTACCAAGAATTTATGAATCTGATGGCCTTGCAGAAAAATTTTCATTGTAAGAGAAACATTGCAATTTGTCGTACATTCTCAACACAAAACTTTTGTGTGATCATCAATTATTATTGGTATTATTAATAAACAGGGAATGGCAAAAAGAAGAAAAAGTGGCAGTTGAGAAAGGACGACAGCCAAGTTTGTTTCGAGTTCTCCTAAAACTAAGCAAACGGAATCTCATTTTGTATTTTGTAGTTCTTGCATTCGATGAACTAGTTATCCGGTATTTTACCTTTTTAACATGAAATTGCCCGGTAAAAATGACAGGTAGCATAGCCAACAATTAACCAAACTGTGTACTTTACAGAGTGGTTCAGCCCATTACTTTACGTTTATTAGTAAAATCCTTCGAAATGAACTCTGAAATTCCGCGCCGGGAGCAGATTATTTATGGGGCAGCCATTTGCGCATGTACATTTCTTCACAATTTTATTATGGAGCATTGTGTATTCCTGATGCTGCGGACAGGGCTCATGTGCCGTGTGGGATGTTCGTCTATTCTTTTTCAAAAGGTTCGTCGTTTTCAATCATTTTAACATACGAAATGTCTCCTCTTTTTGTTGGAAAAAATATTTTCATTGTAGATCATGAAGCTGAGCCCATACGCTAGGAAGGATGCTACAACCGGGAAGATGATGAATTTAATGACAAACGATTTGGGCCGTTTTGATCTCGGGTTGATCTACGTGGGATACATCATTCTAGCACCAATTCAATCCTTCATTTTCATATATTTTATGTGGACGGAAATTGGAACGGGGGCACTCGGAGGAGCGACCGTGATATTTTTAATTATGCCACTACAAGGTTAGATCCAACAAAAACCAATGTGCATTAAGTCATTTTAAAATAATTACTAAATAATAATAATAAATAACTTTTATTTCCAGTACTGAATGGGCATTGGACAGCCAAATTCCGGGAAAATATAGCAAAGCAAACAGATGAACGAAGTCGAATTATGAATGAAACTATTCTTGCAATAAAAGGTGCGTAAGAAAATTTGTAAACGTGAACATAGAATAATTACTCTAATGTTAACTTTCTCTTATCTTCAAAATACAGTCATTAAAATGATGGCGTGGGAAAATCCATTTGCTCAACTTGTAAACAGGATAAGAAGGTAGGCTCTAGGTTTAAGACCATTTTCATTTTTCAATTGACCTACTAATTTGCTTACACGTTCTTGCAAATTGTTTAGAATGGAAGTGAAAGCATTGGGAAAGAAAATGTACCTGAAAGGACTCTACCTATCCATGTATACTGTGTGCATTAAGCTAACTCCATTTCTATCTATTCTTCTGTATACCGTAATTGGAAACCGAATTACTGCCGATAAAGCCTTTTACATAGTGGCAGTATTTGCTATCATTATAGAGAATATGGTGTATTATTTCTCCATTGCCATTGCCAGTGTAGGTGAAATTTGGGTTTCCATTCTGAGAATACACGTAAATTACAAATTTATTAAGTTTAATTATCCTGTTATTATTTTGTCCTTTCTTCAAAATTATAAGTAATGTCACTCACAGGAGGTGCTGATAATGGAAGAACATACCAACAAAATTCTAAAAGGGGC
The DNA here is from genome assembly GCA_027744295.1 of Callyntrura guangdongensis. Taxonomy (NCBI): domain Eukaryota; kingdom Metazoa; phylum Arthropoda; class Collembola; order Entomobryomorpha; family Paronellidae; genus Callyntrura; species Callyntrura guangdongensis. The sequence continues at coordinate 28,260 of JAHZNB010006321.1, forward strand.
TGATAATAAGCCTACCGATGACGCAAATGAAGGACCGTTGCCGAGAATCGTGTTGTCAAACGTTTCTGCGAGGTACAGTTTCCTTTCATTTCAAAACAATGACGGTATTTTTCATGTTTTATTCAATGTTGTTCTGTTTGAAATAGTTGGACCCGAAAGTCCCCGGTCATTTCTAATTTTAATATTGATATCGAAGGAGATAAATTAATTATGGTTATCGGGGCTGTTGGTAGTGGGAAGGTAACTGAACTGTCTTTTGTAAAATCCTGCTGTGATGATGAAAATTCTTACAGGTATAAAGTTTGCATAATTTTATTTAGAGCTCATTACTCCATGCTTTAATATCGGAGCTGCCGTTATCTTCCGGAGAGTGTAAGGTAACAGGTAGTATCACCTACGCTGCACAAGAGCCGTGGTTGTTTGCTGCAAGCGTTAAAGATAACATTTTATTTGACAAGGAGTATGATAAGCAGTTGTATAACGATGTGGTACACGCATCTGCTTTAGAGGATGATTTTAAACAGTTACCGAATGGTGAAATGACCATTGTTGGAGAGAGAGGAATGTCTCTAAGTGGCGGTAAACTAATGAATACAGATATTTATCCGTTAAATTCACATTTTCTCACAGTGTAGACGTGACAGATATGTGTACAGTCTTTTCTTTTTTCATCAGGTCAAAAGGCTAGAGTCAGCCTCGCAAGAGCTTTGTACCGTGACGCGGACATTGTTCTTGCTGATGATCCACTCTCAGCCGTGGACTCGCGTGTATCCCGTCATATTTTCGATAATTGCTTCAAAACATATTTAAAAGGCAGATTGAAAATTCTAGTAACACATCAGTTGCAATATTTGCCATTTGCTGACCACGTTATTGTTCTCAAAAACGTGAGCCGTATAATATATAACCGAACATAATTACGTATTTACAATAACTGAAAAAGTTTATCCCGCAAGAGGGAATTTTTGACACATAAATTTATGATTTTACAGGGCAAAATTCTAGCTCAAGGAACTCCAGCAGAAATTCAATCATTAGATTTGGATTTAATAAGTCTGTTAGAGAGCAATGAAGGTGATGCTGAAAGCAGGAGAAAATCGTCCGCTGCGCTGGAAGTATGATCGTTCACCATTTTTGCACATCCGGCAATGACAATCTTTCTTATCATTTAATGTTGTTTATTGCTTAATTTTTATCATACAGACTGGAAACACAGAGACAATGGAACAGATAGGGGACATGGAGGAAGAATCTGACACTCTTGACGAGGAAAAAGTTGACTTTAAAACGTATTGGGGCTACTTAAGATCTGGCGATTCCATCTTCGGACTCTTTGCTGTTATATTTTTGTATTCTCTTGGGCAAATCACTATTACAGCCACAGACTTTTGGCTTTCTCTTTGGTAATATGTAACAGCAGAAGAATTGAGCATGTATGCCTCATCTTTAAAAATGATAATATCATGTATGCCTCATCTTTAAAAATGATAATTTCTATTTACTACAGGACGACAGCAGAAGAAAAATCACAAAATTCGCTTTCAGAAACCATGCAATTGGAGAAACCTCTTGACATTTTCCACACCGACAATTATTATGGAGATCGAATATACTTGATAATTTATGGGGCATTAGTTGCTTCTGTACCGACAGTTGCGTTAATCCGAGCAGTTACCTGCTTCAGATATTTTCTCCAAATCAGCGTTAACCTACACAACAGAATGTTCAACAGCTTGATTCGTGCCCCGGCAAAGTTCTTTGATGAGAATCCCTCTGGTAAAGATAGTGTTACAATTTTATATACCGATTTGTTAAAAAGTTTCAACCGTATCATTAAGTTTCCATCATTCAACAAATCCATTTTTCAATGTACAGGAAGGATTATGAATCGCTTCACAAGAGATATTGGTTCCATTGATGAACTGCTCCCTGGGGATCTATACGACGCTGTAGAGTACATTTTACAATGCTGTGGAGTTGTGGTTGTAGTTGTGTATTCTAGTTACTACTTGGCCATCCCGTCTTTTTTCATTATATTAATAGTTCTTTTTATTCGACATATATTTCTGAAAACGTCACGTGGGTTGAAAGCCTTGGAAGCACAAGGTGAGTGGTATTTCTGATTCCTAATATTTCTGAGACCTGATTTTATTCTAAAGCTCAAACATTTGTACACAGCGCGTAGTCCTGTACTGTCTCATTTGGCTGCTACAATTCAAGGAATGACAACTATACGAGCTCTGCGAACGGAGAGTGACGCCATAGATAAATTCAATAAACTTCAGGTATTTTAATTAGATTAGACGCACAATTCAGTAATGACCCGAATCAGTATCACTGTAGGTCTAATATGTACAAATAGAGAATATAGTGTACCTTAATTATTAAAAATAGGATGGACACAGTGCTCCCTGGTTCCTGTTTCTTGCTGGAATTAGGTTTTTTACCACGTGGATTGGTGCCGTTTCTTCGGCTTTCCTTACGGCAATAACTGTTACATTCTTGATTTTAACTGGTGGTATGTGAATAGACAAGTGTAGCAGTTCTTGAAAAAATAATTGATTATTATTAACAACCGTTTATTCACTCTAGATGTAGCCGGTGGTTTAATTGGATTTGTTTTAACGGCAACGATAACGTTGACTGTAAATTTGCAATGGTCTCTCAGGGAAGCAGCAGAAGCAGATAATTACATGACATGCGTTCAAAGAGCGTTAGAGTACACAGTATTAGAAGCAGAAGCAGCGTGGCAAAGCCAACCAGGTAAATGGTAGCCAAACTTGACAGTAACGTATCGTTTGACAGGTGAAACAGGCATGACATTATTAAATCTTCCTAACGGCAGATAAAACACCACCACCTGATTGGCCAACTGCTGGCAGTATCAAATTTGACCACGTTTTTCTAGCTTATGGAGACACTGATGTGCTGAAAGATCTTTCTTTTGAAATCAAGCCTCGTGAAAAAATTGGGATTGTTGGGTGAGATAAATTGCCATTGACTAATCTAGTTAAACTATCAGAATGGTAAACGGTACCAAGCAAACGTTATAATAAATAATTCTAGAGTGATGCTGATGTGTGGAAAGTTTTAGAGGAGGTAAGTTTGCCATTTGCCTATGTAGGGGTTTGATGTTGTTGGCATCCCCGATAAGTTCATATGGTTTGTTTCAATAGACGCAACTAAAAGAAGCAATTATTTCACTGGATGCTCCAGTTGAAGATGGAGGCGCAAATTTTAGCATAGGTCAGCGACAGCTGATTTGTCTTGCCCGTGCAATTTTGCGAAACACATTAATAATTTGTTTGGACGAAGCCACTGCAGCATGTGACCCATCGTAAGTCCTTAAACGCACATAATCTCGCCCCTTTCCCCAATGCTTGACCATTTTTCTTTCTTTAGGACTGATGCGTTTATTCAAACCACAATTCGTGAAAAATTCCGGGACTGTTGCATCATAACAATAGCTCACAGGCTTCAGACTGTGATGGACTGTGACAAAATTCTTGTACTCGAAAAAGGTGAAATGAAGGTAAGTTATTGTATTATTTTAAAATGGCAAAATAAAATAATATTCCGTTTGATAATTCAGTGCATTGTATTTGAACAGGAGTATGACCACCCTTATCTCTTGTTACAAAACGAAGATGGGTTTTTGTATCGACTTGTGTCTTATGTTGGGGAAAACGCTAGTTTACAGTTGAAAGAAATAGCACGAAAACATTACAATGACAATATTAAGGAATTGAATTAGTTTGCATTTTTGGGGCAACGTAGGACTTTCGTATTTATAACCATATATTTTCCATAGGTGCTCAACACATCACTAGATACTCACAAAAGTGACAGTTTTTTAGTTAAATCTCTATATNATATTTTCCATAGGTGCTCAACACATCACTAGATACTCACAAAAGTGACAGTTTTTTAGTTAAATCTCTATATAAATCATTAAAATACGCATCTGGAGCGCTGAAACTCAAGTGCTTCCTAATTTATTAAATAACCGAGATACTAACAGCATTGAAACATTGCTGGGATTTGGGATCATTCAACACATTGGTATTACCATTGTTCTGCCCTTTGTCCCGTTACAATAATTGATAAGGCACCGTAGCGGCCACTGTCGCGGGGTATATATTTATCAGCAACCGATAACACAACAAGTGACTGCGTTGTTTTTGTTCTCTTTACTTATTGCTTATGGTGTACATTGACATTTAAAATTACAAAGCTGTGGAAAACACTAAAACGAAGTAGATAATAAAAACAAAATATGTAAATAATGTCGAGTCTGAAACAAGCTCTTTAAATAAGTTTCAGCTACTGACTTTGATAAAGTTTACATAAGACATTTGAAGAATACATGTGTGTAGTTTCTAAATAGGTATTTAAATGACCACTTATTATTCAATTGAAGTGCCCTGTTATTAAAAAACTGACTGCTATATAACAAGCAGACTAGAAATGTGTATATAATTATACTACCATAATCATAATACAAATTACGAACGCAAGCGCACATGATGAAAACATGAGAAACGTTACACGTTTCATACAAAAATTACCCGTAAACAACAACAAATTCATCGAAATTTTTTAAACGCTTTGTATGCAGAAGTACTTTATCCATACGTCATCCAGTACATTTTATTTGTGAGCAAAGATTGGATACTAAAACTAAAACGCATTTGAAAATACCTACAATATGTGCCACTTTCAACATAAGTAAACATGCTTTACTGTTATGTTGTTATCTGAATTAAGGTTTTAAGATTTACAAATTTGTAAACAGTTCAATGAAATGAATGTGAAATAAATTACTGTGGCTTCTTCCTACTTTACATAAAATGTCCTGAAATATTAAGGTTCATTTAATCATTTCACTTTTCCACGAAAGTGGTCGTTTTAAACACTTCAGTTCTGATTTCTCCTTTACGTTTGCCAGCATAACATAGGTCAAGCAGTAATCTGTGACTCTCCAAGTTAGTCGTTGTGTTTGCATAAAGGGGACGATACGCATACCTATACGCTTCTGTAATGTGATGTTTATTTCATGTTTTCATGTGATAATATGGTTGTTGGATAAAAACCTGTTATTTCCCTTCTGACTTTTATATACAGACCAGTGTCATTCGAGTGGCATTATTGGTTTTTCCTGTGGCATGACATAAGCAGGAAAGACGTTCCCGTTGTAAATCATGTTAATAATAAATATTTACAGGTAAAGTTCCAAAATAGTGCCGTAAAAATTAAATCTGTGCGTACTTAATTTAAATCTGTTTACACACACAACAAATTAGTTGTAAGTACAAATTGTGGAAAAAATCCATCATGAATCCTGACGATCTGCCGGTTTCCCCTATGGAAAACGCAAGTTTTCTATCCAAAGTATTTTTCTGGTAAACTAGCAGTTTTACACTATTCAGCAATATCAACAAAGGTTATGCAGCATTACAACACATTCAGTTTCCAATTTTCTTAACTGTGTCGATTTGTTGAATTTAGTTGGCTCTTGGATTTTTTCCGATTGGGTTCAAAGAGAGATCTTGAACTATCCGATTTATATAGACTGTCGCGTGAGAACAAATCCGAGAACCTGGGCAATAACTTAGCGCAAGCTTGGAAAAATCAAATTAGGGACACTGAAAAATGGAATTCAATGAACAAAGACAAACGGAGCCCAAGTTTGTTGAAAGCTTTGGTAAAAGTGTTCTTTTGGCAGTATGCAGTGCTCGGATTGATAGCCTGTTTCGAAGAATGTATCTTGAAGTACGTATGAAAATCATTTAAAAAACCTGTTCAAAATTCACCATAAATTTATAGACACAAGTGGTCTATTAAAACGTTTTTTCTCAGGATTGCACAACCTA
>JAHZNB010006322.1:0-10416 GCA_027744295.1 Callyntrura guangdongensis
GGATAAACCGTACTGCACTCACTGAAAGCAAGTAGTGCTGTCGTGTAGAATGTTTTTGAACGGAAGAGAAATACAAACATACGAATGAAAAACAAATGAACATTCGAGCACATCTCTCTATTGACTCACACTCTTCTAATGTTTATTGTGTATCCACATTATCCACAAACGTAATATATATAACTGCAAACTCGATATTGTATGTGGACAATTAATTTTAACGGTTGCAGTAGATTTATAGTATGGTAATGATGCAATCATCATGCTAATGAGGTTGCCGATACGATGACGATCATCATCATCATCATGATACAATATGGCATAAAGAGACCTAGTGAGTTTTGTCTCAATACAATAGTCATAGTCAAGTCGGAACACTTGTTCACAGTAAATTTAATGGAACAAGTGAAAGATTTACTTTTGAATTTTTTTTTGACTCTTGAAAGTCGCTTCCGACATAGTGCAAAATCCCACTAGTACACAGTAGCACTAGCAGGTTAGCAATAAAACTTGCAGTGCAGTGGTGATTAGATTTATGAATGAAACGACACTTTTTTGTAAAGCGCAGACAGCAGAGCATATTATTGTTATTATTATAGCAGCGCAGTTTTTGTGCAGCATTCATTACTCCCATCATCACCACCACTGCTGGTTCTGGAACCGAGTTCACCGCTGGGACGGATCTTCCTCCCAAGTACCATTTTTATCTCGCCATCATCAGTACTATATAGAGATCGTTAGAAAACCATAATCGTGTAACCACAATAAAAATAAAACCACATCATGCTCATAGTAGTTAGTTAGCTATTATTATTATTGTAATATTTATTTATTGTGTTAATCTCCTTCGTCATTATCAACATTACAATACAATCGTCAATTTGTCTGTCTAGCTTTATATCTATTCAATCAAGCAATGACGCTACATTTTTCCTCCGTGGAGGATACAACGATCATCCAACTAGAGGCACACGTTTTTGTGGTGAAGTTGCTGATCCGCTCATGAATTCATTCGGTAGTTCACAAAAGTTTGAGTGGGTTTTCCACACAACCTGGCTGGATTAGCATATTTTTTGTACAATATTGTGTTCACTCTCACCAGTAGTTATTTTACTCCTGGCAAATAGCTACGTATCTGGTGTGTATAGGAATTTTGTCTGTTGTCTGTGGCCATGAATAGGAGGATAAGTGAATTGCAACAAAAGCCATATACATCTTCATCGTTAACATACGTAGTACTTTAGAATAAGCGGTTCTTTATTTTCATGAAAGTAGAGCAAGTGAAGTGAACGGAAATCGAGAAGATTGTTGATTTGTAATTTGTAAGTACAGGTACAGTCGTCGTACAGTCCATATTTAAGTACACAAACACTATATATAGACGAAAAGGACAGAACAAAAAGAAAAGCTAGAAGAAAAAATATAGGAAAAAAAATTGGGGAAACAAGCGGCGGGTTTTCCATCGCCAAATAAATGGTTGCATTGACAGTTTTGACGAGACATTTATTTTTCCCTTCGGTATTGAGTAGGAAGGTACACAAAAAAGCCCCTTGATAGACTGTCGACATTAATGTTCATGGCATAATATTTAGTTTGTAAGGAAACAAAAAAATAATCAGTTGTTTTCTTATGGCAGAAACAAAAAATAAATAAAGGATAAAAAAAGAACAAAGGATAATGGTTTTCTTTTCACTTGACCTAATTTCTTTGTATATTGTTTTGTAACATTAATTTGATTTCCACAGAACAATCTATATACCGACTTATGTATATTTTACCTTCCAAAGTGGAGTGACCTGTGTGATATTTAGTGCTACTATACATTTTTAATACTACACATGAACAATTTGAAAGAAATAAGTCGGTTCCACTAAAAACGTAAAACAAAAAAAAAATGGCGAAACTCATCAACCTTTTTGGGAAATTTACCCGGAAGAAGATAGTGGATCGGGATGAATCAACTACGGAATTACACAGAGTGCTTAGCGGCGTCGACCTTACGCTTCTCGGCATTGGGAGTACGCTTGGAGTGGGAATATACGTTCTTGCGGGAGAGGAAGCAAAAAGAAGCGCGGGACCGGCGGTGGTCGTTTCATTTTTTGTGGCCGCTGTGGCTAGTGTTCTAGCGGGTAAGACGAGAAAAATTATAATAATCTGGAGTATGAAAAGTGGTAATTAATAAGACATTGAAGCGGTTAACTATATTTTTCAATATAAACGAATACATATGTTGCAAATGATGAGTAGTGACGACGGGGTGTGCGGAATAGAGGGAAGAGCCATTATTGGTCATTGTGGATTATGTTAGTTTTATTCGACCATGAAAAACTGGTCAACTGGTCACTTGGACTAATAAAAGAAGCGCAGGACCGGCGGTGGTCGTTTCATTTTTTGTGGCCGCTGTGGCTAGTGTTCTAGCGGGTAAGACGAGAAAAATTATAATAATCTGGAATATGAAAAGTAGTAATTAATACGACATTGAAGCGGTTAACTATGTTTTTCAATATAAACGAATACATATGTTGCAAAACTTGCAAATGATGAGTAGTGACGACAGGGTGTGCGGAATAAAGGGAAAAGCCATTATTGGTCATTGTGGATTATGTTAGTTTTATTCGACCATGAAAAACTGGTCAACTGGTCACTTGGACTAATAAATTCCCGTTGTTGCAGTCTCTACTAAAAAAAACTCATTGTCATCATATCCATCCATCGCCATCATCTTCGTTTATCATCATCATCGTTAGTTACGCAATAAAAAGTATATAAATGAAGCGGTAGTAGTAAAATAAATTATTGTAATAACATATTTTGTGCAGTGCAGAGAGTTTGGCGTGATGCCCTCTGCATTTATCTCATTGGCCGCTCCTTCATATCAAACTAATCACCACTCTCAATCCTGGGCGCTCCACAAACTGAAAAGTGTAGTCAATAAGCCACAATAAGTCACAATGTCAACAAGATCATCATTACAGGTTTCCGGTTATGCTAGAATGGCAATGACACAAATAAATTGACCAAAAAGCTAATTTGCTAGCCAGTGATGGCTGAGGAATGAAAATAATGTTGAAGCGTATATTATTCCTTTTGGAAATTTATCACAGAATTTGGCAAATCTCTCTGTTCACAGCCCGTCACTGAGCTCTCTATAAGCTTCTGTAGGTAACAAGGTCTGTAGGGTTCGGCTTGACAAAACCGAATACCTAGAGATTGAATGACAAGAGAGCAAATTACCTACCCCACCACATGTCATTCTACTTTGTTTCGCGTTTGCTGCACGGGACAGGATGTATACTTGCTCGTTGTTTGGGTGACTGTCGTCATATTGTTGCGCCATGGAGAGGTCATAAATTAAAGTGAATTTAATAATATATTATGTCATCGTGTCAGCCGTTATGTTATTCTAGTTATGATATCAAACACGGTTAGCAATTTAGTCCTCTTAAGACTGGTAATAACTTGTTCAGAATCGAGTTGACAGGAACGAAATGCCTAGATTTTCATCATTCTTTGCCTTCCTCAGCCTCATCAATATTATTCATCTCGTGCAGATTCTACCCACACACTTGACTTTTTACTCTTGATTAAAACCAATTTATAATGTGGGATCAATGGTGGACAGGGCACAATGGTAAACGATGATAGGTTGTCACTTGTCACTGCCACACGAGAATGAGAAGAGTGTATTGGGTACGTTATGGTGGGATGGTACTGACATGAAAGATGTACAAATGATACATTTTATGTGAAATATGTTTTAAAAAGTGATGAGCAGCTTTGCCAAAAATAAGGAGATTTATAAGAAAAAAATTGAAATGTTGGTTGTGTAATTTCTGAGGTTTACTGAAAATGGCATGAAATACCAGGGGATGTGTAACGTAACCTATCATAAAGTTCTAAAATAGGTAAATGAAAATTTATCCCTAATTAATTTGTCATCTTTTTTTGTAGGACTTTGTTATGCAGAATTTGGTGCTAGAGTACCAAAAGCGGGGTCGGCGTATGTGTACAGTTATGTCTGTGTTGGAGAACTGATAGCCTTCATTGTTGGATGGAACCTGATTATGGAGTATGTTATCGGTATGGTAAAACTAGTTACTTGGTCATCTATTTAAGTAATGTTGTATGAAAGACAAGGTGTTTTTTCACGATGCAATGCTAGAGGGCAAATAAAAATATTTTGTGGTTTCTTTTGTAGGTGTTGCAAGTGTGGCCAAAGGTTACAGTGAGAACGTCGACAAGCTATTTGAACACAGCATGTCGAACGCTTTCAAGGAGTACTTTAAAATTGGGGGAGTCAGCTTTCTATCTGATTATTTTGACTGGTTTGCGTTTTGCATCACACTAGCGTTGACATGTAAGATGTTAATCCAACGAAATACTTAGATGTTGCAACTGCAACAAATTTAAATAATTTTTGCAAGTATTCATTAAATGAAAATTTTAATGTAACGTTTAAACGTCACAAATTTAAATAATTACCAGTAGGAGCATATATTTACTACAGGACTTTCAAGTGTCGAAGATCCTATTTTGGATTGGCACTTGACAGTCTCATTTTATTTTAGTTTCGTTTATTTTTTAATTTAATTGATTTTACTTTCTATTTCCTTCCATGAAATCTCTATCCACAGTGGTTCTGGCGTTTGGTGTAAAGGAGTCTTCCCTCTTCAATAACATCTTTACTGGTCTGAATCTCATCGTTGTCGTATTTGTCGTAGTAGCCGGCTCATTTTACGGTTAGTACTTATCTCTTTTAAAACCAACTCTAAAAAAACAAATCATTTCCGTGGGGAAAAACGTGCCAAAATATTCGTCCTTTCTAAAAATAATCACCGACTATTTTACTGTTTCGCTCTCGCTCCTTGTCCAATTTGGATAAAAGGCTTTTTATTCCCTACTGTTGCGTGGTGACGATGGAGTAGCTGTTGTGTGTGCCAGTGCCTATTATTTTTAAATCGTTTTTGTGTCCTTCTTTCTTATTTATTTTTTGTTAATGCGTGTGACTGTGACCACAAAAACGGGAAATACTTTAGTTTATCCCACAGCCCGCCCCCGTAAAGCAGAGAGACTTTTAGTAGTCCATAAACAATAAAAAATCTTTAGTCAAGTCAAGTCCTCTTACACATTCCACTTTCTTCCAAAGAAAGGAGAAAAAAGATTTTTGATGTTAATGGATTATTGCCTTTGTCACTGCCACACACTGCGTGCTTGTGTGGCCACTAGCTTATTTTAGCTCTTTTAAGCGTTTTTCTTTTTACGACCTATTTCCCTTTCGATGCTTTCATTCGAAAGCTTTGTTGAAGAAATGTGCGTTTTTATTGTCGAAAGAATATACTCTTAAAATGATTGTCTGTCTCTTTTTTTCTCTTTCGTCTTCTGCTTTACTGGTTTTCTCTGTCCGTTCGTTGACATTTTCCCGAAAAACGTAAAAAAAATACCCATCCCCGACCACAAACTGACGGTTGTGGCCGTCAACCAAAAAACACAATAAAATATCAACGAAACAACGAATATTGACAGTTTTCTTTTTTATCCCCTTGGTTTTGGCAATTTGACGACACGACTCTGCAACACTACACAGCAAAACGAGAAAACTGGTTTCTCGACAAGAATGAAACTCTGAGAAAGTATCCGAATATCACCGCAGAGGCGGTTGGTGAAGGAGGATTTGCTCCATTTGGATTTCACGGTTGGTATTCCAAAATAAAAGGAATTTAAAGTATTATTATTATTATTTTTTAAAGCAATAATTGTCATTTTCTTGCAACTTTTAACTTTTTTCTCTCTCCCTCTGCCGCCGCCACCCCTGCACTTAGGCATCATGAATTCTTCAGGTACTGTCTTCCTAAACGACAAGTGTATTATGCCTGTTGATGCCGTAGTGGGGTTATGGTGGTGATTCGATAAATGTAATATAGCTATAAAATCTCGAAATGACGATTCGATTCGTGGAGACGAATTTGAACTCGATAAAAAAAAGTTTGTAGATTTCAACAGATGAAAGACTTTATTTCCTCATTTGTGAGGCTGATCGTCATAGTTCGTTATACTTTTTGATCATTGCCATTAAATTTATAAAAGTTTATTATTTAGAGTGTTGTAATGAATAGAGTCTGATGGGGCGATGGGAGAAAAGGCAGAGTGCTTCGACCGAGTCTACTAGGAATTTTTAATTTACGTCATGTTGATTTTCAAGTCTATTTCTGATTCATTAATGTACTTTTAATGACAGTAAGGTAATTTGTTTGACAGAAGTCGAGTGACTTTTGTGCTTTCACATTTTTCTCGTAAAACGAGGAAAAAGTTGGCTTTTACTGAAATAAATGACAGAGATTTTCAGGAGAAATGCTTTAAAGAAGAGGATTTTGTGGGGTTGACAAGATGTTCGTTTTAAGTGGTTTTTTTTATTCTTGGATGCTGCTGCCACGACGATACTGTTGCTGCTGCTATTACGGGTAATGATGACATGATGGGATTTAAACAGGATGAAAATGCTCCCCTTCCACATGCATTTATGGAGGCGGGTTTTGAAGACGGGAAAATGGATTGTCAGCATTGGAGCTCTTTTTGGCTTGTCCACCAGGTCGGGTTTTATAAAATGTAATCTTTGTAATACTTTTTTAAGACCGACTTTAACTGACTTTATGATGCATTTTACATTTTCTCTAGTCTTCTTGGAGCCATGTTTCCCATGCCACGTGTTATCTATGGTAAGAAAAAAAGGATTACAATGTTGAGCTAGCAAAGAGCTTAATTTTTAATTGACGTTTTTTACTCTGATTTTTTTTGTTTTTTTATGCTTTTAGCCATGGCCTCGGATGGTGTTCTTTTCAAGTTTTTGAGTAAAGTGCATCCCCGTTTTCAAACCCCAGTGATTGCCACTCTGAGTGCGGGCACATTTGGAGCCCTCATGGCTGCCATCTTTAATCTTGATGATTTAATTAACATGATGAGTATAGGTACCTTAACGGCTTATACTTTGGTTGCGATTTGTGTTTTGTGCTTGCGGTACAGAAAAGACGCCGATGGGGCGGATGAGTCTCTTAATACAGATATGGTCAAGAGGTACCAGACACAGGTGTTTTGGAAGCGATGGATTAATTATGAAAATACGCCAATTCCCACGGAGGCTAGCTCCTCGTACACGGATCGGGCTGTGACTTTGTTTTGTATGCAAGATACAAAATACATGTGTATCTTATTTCATTTTACATGATTTTATGCGAAACTTAAATTTGTATTTTTTTGTTTTTAGGTATTCTGGCGTTAATATTTTGTGGGATTTCCATTCAATTTGAGTCAAATATTGTCGACCTTGACCTTCGCGTCCTCATACCGTTCATCATATGTGGGATAGTGATTATCAGTATCCTTATCTCACTCAGCCTCCAACCCGTCTCTTGTGCCAAGCTCACGTTCAAAGTACCTCTAGTTCCGTACCTTCCCGGGATCTCGGTCCTAGCAAATATTTACCTGATTCTGAAGCTGAGCTGGGAAACATGGATAAGATTCTCTGTGTGGATGGCGATTGGGTTTTTAATTTACGCTGTGTGTCTCTACAACGGGACCACTGACCATTCCTATCAACTAGCCGTAGAGAAGCGACAGCGGAAGTATTCCAAAATTTCCGCAAACGGCTTTAAAAACGCCATGTTTCAAATGCAAGAAGGGTGTCCGTCTTCCGAGTCGATGGCTATGGACAACTTAAGAAACTCCTCTAATCAACAGGAATCCTCTGCTGTTGCTACTGGGCAAGGTACACAAACTGACGATAATTATCCTACTAGCTTAACCAATCGATTCTCAACTTTTCTTTTGCACGAAAAAGATGGCGGTGGTTCAGACACAAGCATGAAGTCTGGTGGCATAAATGATGAGGTTCTTGACAAGGAGAACAATCTTGCCAAGTTAAAGGGTGGAAATGAAGATACTGATGATAAGCTCGCTGATGAGAAAATTTGTTGTTGTTATTATGACGATGGCGGTGTTCGACAGGTGCCCACCTCTGAGGATGACCAAAATCAGCAGAAGCATCACGAAATTCATTGTCCTCATCACTGTGGTAAAAACAATTGTCTAAATGATCAAGAAAGCAACAACAACATAGATAACAGTACCGTCACCAAGGGAAGCCACCAAGTTAATGCAAGCGGAAAAGGATTCGAGGGGCAAGTTGATCATGTTGCTCAACAACTCGTAGACTCTGTGATAGACGTAGCTCATAGTCACATTAGTTTAAACAGTGATAACAAGAATTTTGATTGATTTGACTGGTTCATCATCATGGTGTTGTGTATGTGTAGTTGAGCGAGCGTAGAATAATAAAACATATCCATATTTTTGTGGTATTGAATTGAAGAATGCCAATTTTTAGCTTATTAGATAAAATCTAATTACGGAATTTTAAACATTTTATTTTCAATTCACACATCCCACTACGGATTTTATGGGGATCAAAATAACAATTTAAATGATAATTTCATTCTTGATATTTTTAAAATATAACGAAATTTTTAAAATGAAACAAATTGATTTTAAATGAAACAAGTATATACGTGGACGACGATGCGATATTATATTACACTCGGTTGTCGGTAGAATAGTCACCTTCTTATCAATGATCCTCCTTATAATATTTTTTAGATGTATAGATAAGTTTTTGCTTAAAACAATGAAATATGCTTCAATAATATGAAAAGGAAGAAAATACAATAATACAGGTACACATTGTATTCTATCATTTTGAAATGAAATGTTTTTCGTCTACTCGCCAGTACGAAATTAATTTTGCCATAATAAATGAATATGATTCATAATATAGGATAATTGCAACCTAACAGAAACACAATAAGTTTTATTAAATTTAACGACTACAACAGTTTATAATAAAATGTCTTAAATAAAATCGAACTTTCCATTTTTAAACATTTTGTTCAACTGTATTTACTACTTACATAACATACGAATTACAAATGTTCATCATCATCACCATAATATTCATATTATTATCTCATGATGTGTTTTGTTGTCTCAAGTTGTTATCGTAATGACTAGGGGCGTTCTCATTAGTAATGCAAATGTATAAAATGTCTTATATCGCGTCCAGTTGTAAAATTTAAACTGTTCGCATTTGCCTAAGATATTGCATTGATAACATATAACATAACGTGCATTACGTAGTATCAGCGAATTTTACCTCATGTTTATGACTGACTGCGTTGCGTACTAGTAGTTCGACTTCGAGTTCACCATATACACATGGTCAAAAAGTCATAGAGTATTAGTGTTGTGCGGTAGCTTTAATATGTCGTGTGTCTTTTTAGCAGTAAAAGTGCAAACGACAGGAAAATTTGCAAGTTCATCATTCTACCGCAACTGACGACGACAACCGGAAGACTCGACTCTAGTGCCCAGTGACTATAGAAGTTCCCTCATAAACTTAACTTAATTTTTGTAACTGTTGTAAAGGTCCTATGGATGTTAACGCCAAGTCTCCTCCAGCAGGGATGTACGTACGTATGACAACGGAACGTAAGGTTAGTTGAGCGTAAAATTTATGGACGATTGTTTAACATTTAAATACATAATTAGGTATAAGTATTAACAGTTAAATTAATTCAAAACAAAAATTCTTGACATCCGAATGGTTTCCTTGTCAAATTTCTACTAAAATCCATAATTAGGACGGGGTAAGAATGTTCGTAACGAAGTTGTTAATTTACATTTTAGGGAGGTGGCCAAAAAAGAAGAGCTGCATCAATCCCGACAACGTTAACGAAGCGAGTTGCTGCCAATTCATCTGTGAATAACATTTGTTTTAGTGGTCCCTTTGATCCAAGACGCTACAGTTATCATTATAATCCGAATTTATTTGACGGCGCAGCTTACGATCCTGCTGATGATTTCCTAGAGTCAGTTGGTGAATCATCGTGGTCAATTCCACAATTTGACGTACGTCAACAACATCAGGTCGTCGGTAATTCAGGGAATATGGCGTCGACAAAAAATTATGGCAATAATACGCACAGTGTATTGGCGTCCTTACAACCTCGAGATGATGAATTAGAGAAGTATAAGACAAAGAACAAGACTCTACTGAAACGTTATGGTAATAAAGTTACTGAACTTCGAATTGCCAAACAGAAAGTGGAAGATCTACAGGAGAAAGTAGACGACTTGATGAGACAAAATAAAACATTAATGTTAGCCAGAGGGTGGAGCATTGAAGAGAGGGAAGAACTACAACACCGAGTTGCATTTTTGGGACGGGAAACTGACAAATTAAAAGAAGAAAAGGTCGCTGCCGCAACCGTCACGAATGAGCTGAAATCTCGGTATGACGTGCTATCCTCAAAACTGGTCAACGAAAGATTGGAAAAGGCTAGTCTAATTCGCCAAGTTAACTCTGGACTT
>JAHZNB010006323.1:0-47763 GCA_027744295.1 Callyntrura guangdongensis
GTTACAGAGAGCTGAAAATTTGCAAACAAAATACATTCACAATAACATAACAAAATATGCCATGTACAGGATAACAGTCTTCCCAATACGACAATATGTAAGATTTTCATGATTTCGTGAATTCGTGATACGTTCAACGCTTTTACGATGATACCTACGCACCTGAAGGTATGTACTATAACAAAGTGTATCTGCGTATGTACCTACCATACCCAGTCAACTTCTCATACAAAAATATTAATTTTGATCGTTGATATCATTAAAACACAAAAAAATCGCATGTAAAATAAATCTGAGAAAAACTCAATACTCCTTAAAAAGATGTCAATGAGATGGAACGAAATGATTTAGAATTAGAATGCACGTAATACGTAAAGACGAAAATGAAGATAACATTGTGACATGATGGCAGATTTATAAAAAAAATTCAGAAACCAACCAGAAATTCTAATGCCACTAACAAACGATTCGTGCCAATAATTGTAATTTTTTTAACTCAATTTTATACCATCAGCAATACGAAATTTGGTTCAACAACAAAGTCGTTTACAACACCAAATTACGATAATCCTTCTCTGGAAGTGTTTGGAGCTACCGCCGCAGTACGATTATGTTTCCATCCCAGGCAAAGTTGAGAGCAATATTGAAAAAGTGAAGCAGCTGTCGCTGCTGTTATTTGCGTTTCACTGCCATGTTAAATTGAACGGGAGGAGAATACTTTTGCACAGTGAAACGACTGTAATCGGAACTATTGCGTTCGTATATTAGCAATAAGTGTCGAGTTGTAGGACTTTTGAAAACAATACTTACATCAAAATAATGTCTTTTACGAAACCATATGTGCCATTGTGTCATGCCTTATGCGGTCCTACTAGCATGTTGGTACAATTATTAATATACCAGTCCAACCAATGAAAGTTTAGTATATAGTATAAGTAAATGCCCTCATGGCACACATGTGTTTTTAAGTGATTCATAAGAAATCCAGATTTTACGAGAAAATACAATAACGTAATCAATCTATACTATCAATAATAACACCATTCAAGAATTTATCTTTTCATGCAATAATAAAACATTCTTTCTATCGTGTCAGATGCCATAAGCATGTTTTTTGCTGAGCTTTATTTTTCTATTGCCATTATCCTATCCAAATTCATTTTTCATTCATCGTTGTGTTTGTCCTCATACATAGTCAACAAGGACTCAAATTAAAGCAGGTCTTACAAAAACAATTTTTTTGGTTGCTTCACGGTGATAATCGCCACCATCGCATTTTAATGATAAACAATTCAGCTTTGCTTTTACGCATTTACTCTTCCGCACGTAAGAGTCGACATGAGTAGCAGTTTATGTATTGCTATTAATAAACATAGTCAATTCTCGCGCTTCTTTTAAATATTTTAACACATAAGCTTAAAGAATCAGTAAACTGTTTTCTTCCTTGTTTTAGTTTAACATGGAAAATCTGCAGCAACAATTCATTCAACCCAGTGGGTCGTGAAAATGCGTAGATTTTGCAGATGGCAAATAAAAGAATAAAAGCAAGTGAGAACCAGGAATTGGGACAATATAGGTAGTTATTATTATTCTTATTATTATGGGTCACGCACATGCTCATATGGACATCACTGAATGAAAGAATTACGGAATGCAGAAAATTTTTATGACGTAATCAAAAGAACAAATACTCAGCCAATCAAACATAAAAAATGAAGGTTTCTAAGAATTTTTATATTTTCATCCTNCCAATCAAACATAAAAAATGAAGGTTTCTAAGAATTTTTATATTTTCATCCTTATCAGTTATCGTTATCATGTTGATATATACTATACGAAGAAGGGTTAACTGCCTCCATCAAATTGCGATCGCTGGGAAAGGCAAACTACCCTGGTAAAATACCAATGTAGGAATGTAAGGCACTATTTCGATAAAACTTTCAGAAAAAAACTGACACATTCGTGAATCCATCGGAATGCCAACTCTCAATGTAATTGAATTCATGGAAAATAAAATGCTGCCTGCTGCATTGTGGCGTACGTGGGAACTGTGAACACGAAAACTGAATACCTGGATATTTGCGTCGTACTGTTTTCTGAGCGAGAAAAGGCAGTCTGTATGATGAGAATAAGAACAAAATACATACGGATGGAAGCTATTATAGCGCAAACCTCTGCGAATATTATCATATCATCGTCATTAACAGAATCAACATCCATGCATGTTACTGTAGAATGAAAGGAATCATTGTTACAAGATAAGTGCTTCGAGAAACCTGTACAAGCATCAGACTGAAATGACAACAAATTTTTGACTGTTTGTCCGTCAGTCCCCGTCATTGTAAAGAGTGCATAATGCAAAATCCATTTTCAAAAGCGGTCATTAAGTTTTGCGCCCCATTCTTTCCTCCCCTCGTCCCTCGTTGGGTGGTAATCCCACGCAATACTTTAACAGCCAAAGTAAGTGTGGTATGTCGTGTGACGTGACGGTTCCATAGAAAGTGCTTGACGGGCACATACACGTAGTAATTTTAATATTCATCAGTTTAGCATCATTCTATCCTCTTTAGACTGTTTCCATTTGACTTACCGCTTAGTTATCATTTCGCCACCTTTTACTGAGACCATTAGATATTTAGCCACGTATTTAAGATTCCGTATGCACAGCGGATTTATTTACAATTTTAAAAAGTGGCTTGCAATCTGCTGCGGTGTTGTTTGATAAAAAAAAGCTCATTGAATACATCCTTGCCTATAACAAGATATTTATTTTACGTATTGGTTAGAATAATGTAATCCGCTTAAAATTCCACTATTACATTTATATTGCTTTTACTACGACCACTGCTACACAATTTCTCTTCTTGTTGATGTCGAGTAAGCTGCTATGCGATAACTTTTTTCGAGTACACACAAACCCAACGTAGTAGTAGCACGTATGTATGTACCAGTGCGAGTAGTAAACGTAAAAAGTATTCTCTCGCTTACTGCGTCGTAACATG
Organism: Callyntrura guangdongensis; assembly: GCA_027744295.1. NCBI lineage: Eukaryota > Metazoa > Arthropoda > Collembola > Entomobryomorpha > Paronellidae > Callyntrura > Callyntrura guangdongensis. Next base: position 3,003 of record JAHZNB010006323.1, read on the forward strand.
TGTGTGCAATATAAATACCATAGATCAGCGAGTCCAAATCTCCGCCATAATCATCATCATCGTCGTCATCCTCATGATCACCGCTACACAACAACTAGCATTACTCTTAAACTTACCAAATAGCCAAACTACCAACCAAAGCGGCGGGTCTACTTTACTTCACTCCTTTACACTTTTTTACTACGACTACTACTACTACAACTTTGACTTAGCTACTACAACTTTGTACTACGTTCATTCATCTCTCACGGGGTGGATCAATGATGGAGCATTGCGAATGCGTTCATAATTCTCCATCCCCCTTTTCCTTTCGCGTCTGTCTTGAAAATGTTGTTACTGTACAAAAATATATGCTCGCTGGCTGCTGTTCCTCGCACATGCAGGCAGGCACTAGTCACATCTTTCCAACAAGATAACTTACTAGTTGGAGCGAGAGCAAGCGCGACGTTAATGGTAAAAAGCTGTGTGTGCCATCAAAACATGGTTACGTTACAAATGTATATGAACGTGCATGAATATATTTTTAACACACTGTACAACAAGGTATTAGATGTATTGCAGCATTTTTGGGATTCTATGAGAGAGGATAATATGCAGCAGTTTGATGTTTTTTTTCGCAATAGTATTCTGCCATCGTCAGTGTTTTATAAAGTTACACGCACGTTCCTTTTCGTGTAGTTCTAGTGGTATCCATGTAAAACAACTATAATAGGCAATGGTTATGGTATAGTAGTGATTGCGTTACCCAGGCAAGGCCAAAATCGAAAGCAAGAGAGAGAAGAAGCGCGAGAAGGAGGAGGCGGTGGTAAGGAGGGACTACAGACTCGGGATTGACTCGGATCGGGAATTCAGCGAGTCCATTTTCTGTCTTGCAATATAATAAAAGCCAGCAGAAAGAGAGCTGCAGCAGCGAAAGCATTTTCTATTTAATATTTTCAAAGAGAGTAATGAAACGGCATAGTAGTAGTAGCGAGTTGTCGTAGTGGAAGCAGCCGCGGTGATGGTTGTAATAGTAGTCGTAGTAAACTAGAAGTCATGATAACGAATAAGGTTACGACTTTGAGAAGCGTGTGTCGTAGTAGCGTAAGAAGCGACTTTGACGCTGTGTGTTTGGAAAAGAGGGGAGAGAAATGCAAGCTTACAATTTGTACCTGTATGTGTGGAAGAAGAAAAGTCTTGCTGCTTACCAAACATAAGTATGTTGATAGGAGAGGATGTGAGAGGAGGAATGAAACTTAATAATGTTGATAAAAAAAAGATTCTAATATATTACAGCATTAAAGCATTAACTGGCATAAAATAAATGTGCCTACTGCTGTTACTAGTAAAGAAGGGTATAAAAAGCATGTGATCAACTGATGCCAGCATGACCGTCGTTGTCGCTTTTGCGTAGAAAAGTATGTACATACGTTAGCACTCTTCGTTTTGCAAGCGTGTTTACGTGCAAGGATAAAAAAGAGGTATTTTTTTTCTTGTCAATGATAGTACGCTTTTGGTTAACTTCGCATTCTTTATTTTTTCTTAAGGTAGAATACAATGTCAGCAATAATTTTGCGTTAAATATAAAAAATGTCCTGTTGAAATTCGAAATCCTTTTTTAGGTGACAGGAATTCCGTTTTTAAATACGGTCTAAGCCTATGAAAGCAGATAAAAGCAACTGGCAACTGGATCAGAAACTGACAATTATAGTTCCACCATAGTGAACACGTTACGAGGTTGCGATGTATCCTTCTGGAAAGAAGCTTAAGATATGGATCATATTGATGAGATATCGTCATCCTCCCATATCGCCTATCAGTTCCTGGTATCATCACCATCATTGTGTAGCCTTGGCCAAAACACATGCTATATATCATTCTGCAACTCTTGGGCAGTGTCACATACGGTATATTACAATTACACTGGACAAATTCCTAGTTTAATGAAATAGTTTCACAAAAGAAAAGAAAAATGTCCTCTAGTATGAGTAATGCCATTCTGTAGCAATTTATTTTACTGATATTGAATACTAACGGTTGACAGAATGGTGTATTGAAAGTTTTCAATGTGACACTGCAGCAATGCACATTCTTGAGAGGAAGCCGTAAGAAAGAACAGATACGAATGGTATGCAATACACATGTGAACAAAAGTATTTAGCTTGTCGATGTACTTGTATGTACAATCATTACATGAGACAGCAGATTACGTCAGAAAATTAAACGTCACACTGCTGGGACTTTTTTCTCCTGATGTCCATTTCAATACAATTAACTCATTTTTTGCTGAAACACGTAGACTTGCTTACTCGTAATCCAGTTTTAACAAGAGTACAAAGACATTTTTGCAGGCTTACGCCCAAAACTGGAAAGGATAAAATGGCAGTTTTAGCGAATTTTTTCTTGTATAAGCTCTTTAGCTGAAAAAAAAATGTTTTGAAAGAACTTATTCTATTTTTAAATTCCCCTTCTGAATTATTTTTCAATTCTCGACAAAATCGAACCAAAACTTTCATTTTCGTGCAGCAGGTATTTTTTTGTGCAGTCCATTATGCAAAAGGAATTTTTCTTGATACATGCTGCTCATTGGTATTCCTTATGGATCATCATGTGGTTTCTCTGCATTTTACTCACTTTCACTTTTCTCCCAACTTTGTACTTGACTCAAGCCTCTAAAGTTTGTGAGTATTTCCAAAATGTTTGCAAACAGTAACTCTATTTATGCTTGCTTCTCTGTTGAAGGCACTTTAGCGTCAGCAAATAAAACTCAAATGTGCATTTCATACAGGATTCGTTTCTTCAACTATTTTTCTTTCTATTTCTCTACATCTCAAAATGAAATTGTCATCATCTTTACACAGTCTTTCAACACCTAGGAGAGTTCCATTATTTGGATGTATGTGTGTGCTGCATTACCCTTTGTTCGATACTTATAACTTTGAAGAGAAAAGGGAAAGTCCAACTCTCAGTGCGCTTTTCCCACCACCACTGTCACATTTCATAAAACGAGGCAAACGTACATTACATGAACAAATATTCTAACTTATCTAATATTCATTGCAACAACAGCCGCAACAAGGCAAAAAAAAAGTTTAGTACTAACAACAACAACAACTACTACTACTACACAGCATCAACTTCCCAAAACATTTAATGTACAAGTAGAGTTTGACTCTTTTATGCAATCATTTTCTCATAAACTTTTTGTCTGTCAGTAGCCCTTGTTCTCGCGTTCACTCAGTTTACTATACCCTGACAAAAACTTTCAGCGAGAAGGTTTTTAACTCATCAAAGCAAGAAATTATATGTCTTTGTTCGTTGTAGAATGGTAGCGCCTACACAGTACATAATACATACATTTTGCTTTTATACTAAATTGTTACTAGCGAATTAGGGATAATGTCATGTAAAGCGATTGGCAAATCTCAAAGAAGCAAAAATACGAAACAATTTCTTTTTAAAGAGAAAAATCCTTCCAGTTTTAAAACCTACATTGCTATACACAACACATCAACACGCTGCTGCGACTTATGCTTCTAATACTTGCGCACGATGCAGTAAGTTTTTTTTACGTATGGAGACCTTTTCTCTCAAAAAAAACTGTAAGGACGCAATGTAAATCCCGACGGGCTTCAAGGGGAAATGTGCAAGCCAAAATAGATTTAATGTACCAAAACGCTAAAAAAACACATATTTATATGTAAACTATATGTCTAATACCTACAATTACACATGGTTGTGTGAAGTCAAAATTACATTTATATAAAAAGAGAATTCAAACTATACATCATTCTAACCGGGAACGTAATAATACAGTAGTGCAACGATAAATACCATAAGTTACAACGTAACACAACAAATTCAGTTACTAGTCCCGTACTTTGTAACGTACTAGTTGTTGTTTGTTACATTTCACATCATTGCCCTCTACTTTCTTGTGCTACAAGTGAAAAGAAGTGGAATAAATCCTTATTTTCCACACGAGGAAGCATCTTCGTCATTGTCGTGTCGTCTTCACAGTGTTATTGCTCATTACTCCTAATTTTATATTATTTTTACGCATGGTTAGCCCAGGGACAATGAGAATATAATGACAGGGAAGAAAAAACAAGTGTGTACCAATGTGGTAGTACCATGTATAAAAATACGTACAACACAAACACAACGGATCTAATACCGTGAATAAATATTGTTAGTGTTGTTACACGGCTACAACTATACCACCACTATACTCGGTGTACTGTTTAGTTGAGCTTTATGAAACTTTTCAAAGATATGAAATATTATGTCCGAATATTTACAAAACAAAAAGATGCAAAAGGTATTCTATTCTGTTTCTGCTTTAGTTGTTGGGGCGCCCTTAGTTGTAGGCTTTATTTATTGGTAAAGATTTGGTACATTTCATTTCATTTCTTATTTCATTTCAGGTTTTTGCAAAGGAACGGGATTGTGTAGGACTGCGTAGGTACCAGTTTAATATAAAAATCTGTACACCAAAGGAAATCATTATGATGACAATAGCGGTTTTGTGATATTTCGTCTTGAATATTTCCCAGTTATACAAAAGAATTGCTAGTAGCGAACACTTTAGTAACTGCTTGTAGTTGTTTTATACTTCATTTCGTATTGCCTTGTTTTACAAATATACTTAAGAAGCCTATTGCCTTAAGAACCTTCTTATGTCTATTGTTTTACACGAAACGCTAACTAGTTTCCTGGAGCAAAACATAGACTTGACTTCACACGCAGCCGAGCATACACCCTAAGCTTTCTCCGTATACGGTTTCTCATTCTCACGTTTCAAGATGACAAGAAAGGAAGGGTGTTATATATATGCTCCTTGGGTGTTATCATAACTACATGCTACTGGTCGTCGTCATTTATCACTTCCTGTTTTTGCACTTCCTTTAGATGGTGAGTAGCAAAAGAATGTAATTTGGTCCAAAATACTATTTTTATTGACATAAAATGTTTTCCTTTGTCGTTAGATTGTATAAACAAGATAAAAAAGAAACAGAAGGAAAATGATAAACAATTCGGTATGTATTTCAAATGGTTTTAAATTGCATGTATTTAACCGGTAATCCGTGCACAATGTCAATATCAGTGCTGGATTGCTGTAATTATCGTTGATATTACTGCAGCAGTTTTCTAGTTTTCATGAAAGGGTCCACCATATATTGTTATGATATAATAATGTGACATAATGTATCCACTCTGCACCTAAATTTAGCAAACAAAGCAAAACTAAAGATTTGATTTTTCGACTCCAATGATTTATGGGACATTTCAGAAGCAACAGAGAAGCAAACAATGGCACCTAGACAAAGTAGAATTACATCATCTGACACAACACAACTATGATATGATACACAATATAAAGACATCTCTTATGCTAGCACGTCATTTCAACTGCAAGATCACATTTAAATCAGCATTTTGAATTTTTGATGGCATGTATTTTGAATGCCATAATAAATTTATACAGTTTTAGACTGTCTCGTCTCGTGAATGACTGCGTTTGACTGGTTTGGTATAAAATTGTGAGATGCATTTAGATATGTATCATTTTTTGAAGGCCAGGGATATAATTTTTTGTAGTGTCGGCATAATCCAAGTTTTTTTGTGAAAGGTGCTGTGAACATGACACAAGGTGAACCTCAAGGTGTCTTCGTATTTTGTGTGTTTGCACCTAGAAAACTGAAAGATGGGAGGGGCTTGAATCACTAAACTTTGAAAAGTAACAAATGAGTTACATAAAATCTGAGAATAAAAGAGTTACGACAGAAAGACGTAAAAGGAGATGCCACAAAATACAATTAGGTGCATGCTTGTCAGGTGCATTTTTGTAAGATTTTAGATCTGTAAAGCCAGTCTCATTTTTTCTCAAATCAATCCATTTACTTAAAGTAGAAAAATGACTTTTTACGTACTTAGCATAAAATAGTAAAGTAAAATTGACACAGTACAAGCTTTTTTCGACAGAGACACTTTCAAAGTACTTCTGTTTCAACACATAAAAGCAGACACTCTTTAATGGACTGTAAAGTGTACATAACATGACACGACAGATTTTTTTTAGTATATATGTATGTGTGTGAACCTACATTTTGGATTCGCTTTCATTGAAGATGGATGCAAAACTTTTTTCCCCTGACTATTCTACAAGTTTCTTGCGTGTGTGCACATACCGCACCTTTTATCACGTTGATGATAATGATGACTCTTATTTTTTCTCTGTTGCACACGGTACACAAACAGATATACTAGAGATACATAACACCAAACAAAAATGCAAACTGTCAGACTTTTATACAAACGGTATTACTCTTTCCATTCATTCATTGTTCTCCTTTCACAGCATTTTATTGAGCTTCTATCTTTGTTTATTTTTAAGTTTCAAACACTGCCTGCCACTATGACGGCTTCTAATGTTGATGCGTAAAAAAATAAAGCAAATACACGAAGAAAAAACTCAAACTGAATGAGTAGTGGCAACATTTTTGTCCTTGTGTAGAAAGTATCAAGTCAAGTTTTTAAAAAGTGTACATGTCCCTACGCTAGTCATGTGAATCTACACTGAAAACGTTCGTCTATTTTAAAAGAAGAAAATAACTTACAAATCAACACAGCCATCGCATCACCAAATACTACTGCTTAAATGTACTTTTTCTACATGCTCATTCCATGTGTTTGTGTGATTTATTCATATCAGCAGCAACGATCAAAAAGACTGGCATTGTAAGATCTCCTGAATATCATCGTCGTCGTCAACTTCCCTGGGTGAAATAGTTTACCTTCTATATAGTAGTCAGTCGCCGCTAGAATAACAAGTGCACAAAATCCCTACACTTAACAGCTAAAACTAAACTACACACAACATAATATTCAAAAATACATCCTCATCATCATTATCATCGTCATCAACAACACAACAATAACACCACCGTCATGTACCATGTTCTCCGCAAAAAGTACAAGAAATCCCACACAAGTAGTAAGAACAAGTGCAAGAGAGAAAAGAGAATACGAAAAACAGCATATTTTAGTGTGTAGTGATAAGAAGCTTCCAATTCAACATCATGAAAAACAAACACAATCAAAGGAAAAATATACAAGATCCGCAACGAAAAAAGCTTCTACATATACATACTAATTCTACTTCTACTACTAGCACTATCTATGCACTACTTCTTCAGCATTACATTATTATTACAACATGAATCTACACAAAAGTATCCATTCACATTACAGTGAATAGATGCAAATAGTAGTGATACATACATATTATTATGTAAGGTAATATTATTAAAGATGTACAAAATACCTTTTGTACATACCATGAGCGTACTTATATTCAATGATCATGTTGTTGTTGGTTATGATGATCTTGATGATGGTGAGTTTTTGGCAGCATAACAGAGCAAAACGCAATTTTATACGAGTACAACAACAACTACTACCTACTACTAGCAGTTGTTGTAGTAGTGATGGTACAACACTACATGTAACTAACAAGTAACATTTGAGAATTCCGTCACGTCAAGCTACGTCAACTTCTTGTCGTTGAGGTGGGTAACGAAGACAGACTGAAGCTACTTTTCTTTGCATTTTCCTTTTCTTTTTCTACCACCAACACCACTTGACTATTTCGATAACAAGCAGGTCATATCATCAAAGCATATCAAATAGGCTACAAGAATGCTATAAAAAAGAAGGAAAATCGAGTTGAAGGGAAATTTTTAACGAAAATAGTTTTACTTAACTGAACTGTTTGTTATATGGGTATTGCCGTGAGTGGGTAGGTACATAATAATGTTCGTTTAATTTGTGCAAGTGTGTGTAAATGTAGGCACACAATACCATATATTTATATAAAAAAATATTTACTGATGTACGTGTACATTTTATCTTTTTATCCGGAATAATTATGGACAAAAAATGACCACATTCTGTATGAGGACGGACGCGACGGATTGTTGTTTTGTTGTGACTGTAACTAGTCACTTTAACCAATCCACATTTTCCTTCTTTGTATACGCGGTAGTAAGCAACATCAGTATTTGGCGTGACAATGGCAGCAGCAGCGGTAGAGAGAGCGAATGAGTAAAAAGACGTCATTTGGCGTCATTTGGCAGAAGTCTAAAAAAAGGAAAAACTGTGTACAATTTTGCTCCTGCTGTTATTGTCTTGGTCTGTCGGTATGGAGGTATTGATAGCTATAGTTCGCTTAAACATTTGCCTGAATTTAGTACAAACAAAGAAAAAATTAACGCATTTTGTGGACACATGAGACAAAGATCAAATCCATTATGTTCTTCTGTTCCCAATAACACTTGCTATATAGCCTTGTGGTTGGACAACTCTACCGGAGCTTTCGTTTCCCGAATGATGTTGAACGTACCCTTAACCATGTTTAGATGATTTGGTTTGGTGCTAATGACGATAGGGATAATATTGTAAGCAAGAGAAAGAAAATGTAAGCACATGTGCACCCACACTACACAACCGTCATGGCACGACATTTTCATTTTACACAACGTACAATTGCGATAATGTTCTTTATAGCAGTTTGGTCAAAAAACATTGGACTTCCACTTCTTCCTCAGTTCCTAGAAGGTTATTCAGTTTGTCAAAGTTAACACTTGAGCAATTTTTACAAAAAGAACAGTCATTGTTTTCCAAACCATTTCCTTTCCCAATTGATACTCGCTTTCTCAAAAATGCCATTACATTTATGTGCTATACAGATCGGAAAGATCTTTATTCCCTGGAAAACGTGCATGAAGATATAAAGGCGGGAAAGAGCTTGTGCTTTCTACTACAGACATGCATACCAGCTACAGATTTTTGTTGAGAATTCTGCTTTTACTGACAATTAACTACCCCGTCTCTAGTGCATTTGCAATTTTTTTTAAAAAACCTCATAATATATTTAAGGAGCGAACTTAATTTGTTTAGAAGAAAATTCTCGAAAGATTTCTCTTATTCCCCCAAAATGAACGACAGTACAGTAATTACTAAAAGTTGTTTTGTGTTACAATTACAAAGCGAAACATATAGTAAAAACAACTTTGTACATACACCTGGAAAAATATTCACTACAGTACATCCAGTATTGCACTTTAATTATATGATCAATGTAGGTACTTGTATATGACTGAACTAACAAAAATATTTGTGATGTTGAAATATTAGGTATCTACAAAGATACACGTATCTTTGTAGATTATATTAATCAATATCTATACACCGTCCACATTAGGTACCATTATGATTATGAGCTAGTGGACCTGCAGAGGGAGTAAAAAGAATAGTTTTAATATTTGCATTGGTACACCTACACACGGCATCTGCTACTACTTTGGACTCTGTAATGAATTAAAACTTTAACTCGTCTCTTCCTGCCACATGAATGATAACGATGTTTGATGATAGGAAACAACAAGTACATGGTAGGTGCGTGCAAAAAGAGGAAAATAAATATATTGCGATGTGAGATGAGATAATCTCTTTTACGCTATCTATTATTGCATCTTCTTATTATCCAACCTTTTACCGAACATTTGAGTTGCTTGTTGGTCCGCTGCTCTGAATGAAATGTGTTGTTCCCATTCCAAACATTTTTAATTAAGGCTATCTTATAACGTGCTAATTGCCACTTTACTTTAATAAGTTGAAAAATATGTATCTCACTCGACCTAAGCAGATGAAAGAAGACACGGACGGAACGACTCTGTTCTACCCGATGAAATATCGTTTGTAGTGGTTTATGTTGTGCTGTCGAAACTGTTGTTTGTTGAAAATAACTTACAGCCAAATCAACGAGAATCACATATATGTAGGTGTGTATTCTTATTATTTTATAAATACAACATGTATACCTCGGGGATAAGGCGCCGGAGAAATAGATAATTACATATCATCAAGTTATACGATTCATTCTTAATAAGAAAGGTAAACTTTAAACGGAAATTATTGTGGACATGTATATTTTTTGCACGTTCTCATTGGTACTACAAAGCCATTTGTGTAGGTGTATTATCAGAATGCGAATTAAATGGATATAAAAAATTCATTGGTAAAGTATAATATGGTAGAGCCGTGTTTTCCATTTTGCTGAAATGAAACGAAATCAAAACCATGAATGAGAGTTTGATACCTCAACTCATTGGCATGACCAAAGGTACACTATTTGTAATCTTTTATGTGAAATATCTTGAGTTTCTCAATGAATAAATCGACATAGACAAGCAGTCTGTTCATCCCAGTTAAGATAAGAACATGAAAGGAAGTTGAATTTAGAAGTTGTTAAAACCCCGAGAGTGAAAATCCTCACTGTATATGTTCCGGCCTAGGCCCAAATAAATCTGAAAATACAGAAGCCATTCTAGTTCTGAAATTTCATTCATAAAACAAGTTGCTGAAAACGTAAAGAGTTTACACGTGTATTATTTCTTGGTTTTGATTTTGAGCTGTCCCTTTTATCAACCACAACTAAATATTATTCACAAATAACTGGCATATCCATACTGCGCTTTATTTTTTAATCGTTTTACCATCACGTACTCAAATGCTGGATACCTACTTGAGTTTTCGTACTAGATTGAAACAAACGATTATTTTTATCTCACAGGAAAGTTAGGAATTCAAGAAGCTAATGAAAAAACCGAAATTTCTTGATTGCTGTTAAATTAGAACAAAAAACAGGAAATTGTAAACTTGTTGTAATGTTGTCTTAGGGTGTGTGTGTGGTAAAAAGGAGGTTTGTATGTTCTTGACATAATGATTGATGTTTTCATTTTCATTGTTGAGTTGTATTCATCCATTATACAATTACATATGCATTACTCATTCCATTCATTATAAGGCAAGGGGTATTAAATTGTAGAGGGGAATTCATAAATTTTATCGATTAAAGTGCGCCTATCAATCAGTTCTATATTTCTCTTTAACAAACTTTATTCAACATTATCTGAAATCTAAGCAGCAAGATGGGATAACATCAATGAAGAAGCCAGAAAAAGGTTGTCAGTAAATCACTGTTCAGCTTGTTTGACGTAAGGATGAGAGGCTGAAAATGGATACTAATGTGTTTTACCTAAACGAAGTTGGCGTTTTTTATTTTCTTGATGTTCCCGATGTACTGACAATGAGTTTGAAAACACCTAACCTAATACTAATTAGGTCTACGTTCTCGTGAGTACGAGTGGCTAGTTATGTAAACGTAGGGGTTTATAAAAATCTTAAATCTTTTTATATTTTTAGTCAATCATAATCCAGTGTAAAATATAATAGGTAGCCACCATGCTACAATAAAATATCTTGCGCTAACATTTTAACCCCGCGATGTTTGATGTCGAGATGAAATGCGAAGTAGTAATGTTTTGAGACATCCAAGTCCGCCGCATTCTCATTACTACACAGTCACACATTTCAGCTACGATTGGGTAATATGTAAAAAAAATATACCAAAGCACTACCGTCACTTAGCCTAATTACTCCCCGAAATAGAAACAAACAGGAAATTAGCAAACGACAAAAAGCTGTTGTTATTCCTGTTCGGTCCGAAACAACCATTCATGATTGAGCCATACTAAAAATCAACAACTCCATAAACATATTGAAACGCTCCCCGTATATACTTTGGTAGGAACATGTAATCATACGAAAAGAGCGAATTTGTTCTGTAGGAATTAGCATTATATACATATTATTGTAAAGTATGAAAATATAACTTTTACGTATTATATCTCTCGATAAAGAGTATTCGTATCGGCAACAGATTTCCTTCTCCTTTCCACCTACAACAACTGCGATTTCTTGCATTGTTTGCGGTCCATATGTTCCTTTATTTGAGTGTCTTGTCATGTACTCTTAACTTTTTATTGCCATCTTGATAATGATAACAATTCTCAAAGTTTTTTAAAAGGGGAAAGAGAGAACGGGAGGGAGAAGTAGTAATAAAAACCAGGCGCATAGAGTATCTTGTCAGCACAAGACGTCTTCATTGCATAGCACACACCACAAAAACGAAAAACACTAATTTAAAGCTCATCCTCTCGTTTCTCCTCCTCTCCTCCTACAACTGCTGCTGACCATCATCATCACAAAACAACAACGCACACATACACACACCAAAATAACATGGTTATTATCCTTCCACGCTTTCTACTTCTATTCCAAAGACGATATATTCATTTTTTTCGCATTCGTCATATTTTCAACGGATATAAATCATTCCATTAATTACCTCTCGTCTAGCAAAAGTGAACGTTGTTCGTTTCGTTTTTGTGTGTGGTGGTAGTGATACTATAATACAGTATGTATCAGTAAAATATATGCTTTTTCAAATAATAGCAATAATGATCCAAGATACCTCGCTCTCTCCATCTTTTTATACACTTTTACCCTATGAATAATGTGAAAAACGGATTCAATGACCTTTCACTGGCAACTATACTTACTCCATTTCAGCATTTTGGACGACGGTCGACGACGACGATGATGATGATGGACGTATGTAAAAAAATAGCCATGAAGGAGACGTCTTAAAAAGATCAAGAGTTGACTGCCTTGTTATATTGAAAATGAATGAGTTGTGAGTTTTCTGACAAATGCGGTTTTAATGGTGTGGAGTCGGAGTCCACGTATACAACTCGGAAAATGATATACCTACCGAATTTTAAGGCTGATTCTAGTTATTAACTAATAATACAACTTACTGCACACAGTAGTAGTACATTGGACATTATTGTTAGAGGGACTCGAGCAAACTGTGCGCAATAGACAGGGATACATTACTTATCGTAACTCCAACATAAATACACGTACGTTTATAAGCGTACACACTGCTCATTCAACTATTATTAGTGAACAAAAATAGGACATGCTGTAGATTCACATTTTTTATAGTTGACCACCACCACCGCCTTCGTCTTTGATTTATTTACATTCAATTCAGCAGCAGAGTTGAGCCGACAACAGGAGAGTAGGGACATAGTCTACATATGTAGTAAAATGCATTTTCGATTTTCTTCTTCATCCAAACCCCATTTGTTTGACAGTTCTTTCAAATGCGGCATAATATATCTTATGATTCATGTGTCATTTTCTGAACCAGCTACCATGAATTTTTTTCTTGACCAAATCTTAGGCATAGCATATAGTACAGTCCGGTATATTTGATCAATGATCATGATTAGTAGCGCTCTACACAATAATGGTTTGAATAGCGTTCTGATGCGAAGGCGTGCGAACAATTTCTCTCGTATCTATATTTGTGTGTGTATTCATCATATTACTAAAAAAATACGTACATATACAAGCTTTCTTTTGAGAAAACGAGTAAATTATTCTTTATGTTTAAAGAGGAGCTCATCAAAGTCATTTTTATCATCATGAAATTTATTTAGGACCCACAATATGCAATTTTAATACGGCCACTTGCATAAAAGCTTTTATGGGTCTTGAATAATCCGCTCGTACAGTATATCACGTCTTACAAGGAGTGAGTTATGAAAACTAAAGAAATCTTATTTTTGCTGTTACTTGTACGTGGACTGCTGAAAAAAAATTTGGTGATGAAATTGTGCGTGGTGATGTAAGTATCTACTCAAATTATACACATGTCGGAGAGGGAGAACATAAATATCCTCCCGGTTAGCAACCTAGTTTAGCGTGACACGGAGTAGGTGACGGGTGATGATGTATTTTTGGATAGGTGTAAAATGAACATAACTTTATCCTTCTTTAAAGCAATTAAAAAACTCCACGTTTGCAGAGTCTCGAAGAAACAGTCAGCCTTCTCTGGCTGTCAGACGGAAAGGTTTGAGTTTTACGGGAGTGTTGAATGATGATGGGTCTCATTGCCAGGTTGGTTGCAAAATATGACGTGTAATTGCTCTGTTTTATGCATGTTTTCACAAGCACTAAAATTTTGCTGCTTGTCAGGAAGAGCAGAGCAATGTAGTAATTAAGAAATACAGAGAGATTTACGAGATTGAAGTGCCAATTCAAGATTTGATTCAGTGTTCTACAGATGCTATCAGACGTCGAATAATTAACTCGAGATTCTCCCTTTTCCATGAAAGAAGAATAGTTAAAAACTTATCTCTACTCTACATACAGTACTAAAATGAGAACGTACAACACCAATTTTCTATTCGTAAAACATGCTCAAGTGGAATAAAACTAATAAAAATTTAAACAAAAGGTCATACAAAAATAGGAAAAGACAGCAACTGCTAAGCACGTAGATAAAAATGAGTTTGCCAAAAAATACGAATATTTAATATTTGAAAACTTACGTGGTATTACAGAAACGCTGATGACAGGACTGAGGACAACACCAAGTGGAGTTTTAATAACACATCGATAGTCCCCCTCATCCGAGTAATTTTTGTGTCGTTGACCTGAGCTAATCAGTTTATGATTGATTTTTTCAAAGTGGAGATCTCCTTCGTTGGTAATCACGACTCGTGGAGTTGACGACGACGGTTGTAAAGATGCAGTGGACGTTGATGATGCGGAGGATGAAGGTGGGTTATTATACTGAGCCTGAGTAGAAGTTTGTAGCTGCGATTGGTGCTGTTGTTGATGACTATTTGTTGGTTGCTGCCCTGAGTTAGTGGTAGTAGTTGTAGTTGTAGTAGTAGTTGTAGTAGTAGTTGTAGTAGTAGAAACCGAAGGATACAGATCTAATTTTACCCCATCCTTCATCCACCACATGTCAAGGATCTTGACATCCTCTGTAGTAACTACGGGACATTTAAGGGTCAGCGGCTGATTGCGAATCGCTATGATTTGCCTCGCTTCGCCTGGTAAGCTCGACGGCACTTTGATCCCTCCATCGTCAATACGCCTCGAGATGATATTTTTGGCTGCATCGACTGTAAAAAGAAAGTAAAATTACAATAATTATTCATTTAAATTGGCTAATTCTCCTAAAAAAGCATATAGCATTAACATCATAATCAGGCATTTGTCCAAATCTGTTCAGTGTCTCTTGTTTCATTTGATGACAGATTATGATTAATTTTAGGACAAATTGTAACATGCCTCACTGGACAGCATTGGGATAATTACTTGGTGATTAGTGATTATACTGTGATGCATCATTTTATTATACTCACTCATTCATTAGATATGTCGTTGCAGTTTAGTTACATGAATGCGAAATAGGACACGTTGGACAAATTGAAAGCACAGAAAATTTGCCCGCTAGCACTGCACTGTTTGGACGGAAACTCAAATAAAGACCATTGTTCAATCCAATTTTTGCTTACGTATATGTATTTATACTATATTCGTCGATAATGCCGTATTGAAATGGCGTGCTATGAAGATTATAAATACGGAGGATGTGAGGATGCCCACAAGTGCACGTTTGAATTGGTTGCTGAAATACACGTTTTCGAGGTCATTACAAGGAATGACGTGATTCAATCGGCATTTCAATCTAACTGTATCAGTAAATGAAATCAACAAAGTGTTTAACTTTACAAGAAGCAAAATGCTGTATCGCTTCTACAAATAATATGAGTACACAGTATACAGATGTCTGTTCCATTATAGGCGATTTCAAATGGACAGATGGTTTACAAAATGTCACATATTTGATTTTTAAACCAAACATCTCAACCACGCAAACATATTAACAAACCTACGCACGTGAAATGGTATCTATCGTGTCATACTCTGTGAATTTTGTATGATGTAGGAAAATTTTATGTCCGTATCGTTACAACGAAACTCGAAGCAAACCAAACACAAGAAGATTCTTTCGAATATCACTATTTACGTATTTCCTTAAACGTGTCAACTTATCAGTCGATACGCCTAAACTGGAGGAAAGGTATATAAACCGCATGATATAAAATACTTCACGTAATTTGTACAGCTATCCCGAGAAAATGAATTAGTACATAGTACATGCTTAAACATAAGTAGGGGTAAAGTGATATTTACAGAGATCATTTATGAAGACTTTAATTAGTTCATGCACAACAGAGGTAGTTTTTATCGGCTGCCATTACCATATCTAATTTAATCATTTCAGTTCATATTATCCATTGGTGGTATATTACATCCAATCAAAAATGAGATTAAAAGTTGCAGTCGCAGACATTTATTCCTCAACTTTTCTTCTCATATAGCATTATTTCATTCAATTTAATCATTAAAAAATTCATCATTCATTGACAAACCAGAGAACGTTGATCATATATATTTATTTTTGTACAATTAAGAAAATATACGAGTGTTTACAACTATTCCGCACAAAAAGCTCCATTTTAAAATTTTTCCATAATACATAGACCTCATTTCCAATGTAGATCTATAACATGTCGGTAAGTGTGTACCTATTCACTAAAACATTTCCATTTTTCAAAGACGTATGTTTCAAACGGACAAACAAAATAAAGTACATACTTATTATTATAGAAGCAAAAAAGAAGGCAGCAGCAAAACCTTCTTAAGTAGTTTACCACTCTCAACTCTTATCGTCTCGACCTTAATCCTAAATAAAAACAAAGTAATAATATATTATCTCGGTGGTGGTGGGTTTCGAATTACTTGCGAAAAAAAACATGGCACATACGCATGTCAAATCGCATCGCATTACCGAATTACATGAATATATACATATCTTGTAAATAGAGAAAGATATCTGTGCAAGCAGTATAGGCAGCGACGTTATATAGTGAACGGGATAATATATAATATACCATAAAAAATGTTCATTCCCTTTTTTTCAAAGGCAAAACAACAACAAACTGTTTCTGCTGTGGATAGGAAACTGGCAAAAGCCAAAAACATTATTCTCTTGACCTAACTCAACCAAAACGCAGAGAAACAAGTAGTGCGGTAAGGTAATCATATTTTATTTTTGTGGCCAAAACAAACTTTGTTGACTTTCAAATCTACTCAGCAGCATCTCGTATGATGCAAAATAATAACATCAGCGCGTATCTCCGCACTTTCAGTACTCATGATGGTACAACAAAGTTTTATGTTGGTTACCAATATTCTCCACTCTGCCAATAGAAGTGAGATTCCAAGAAGAGATCGGTACTACCTATTTCACTGTAATGTATAGCAAAAAGCTCTCATTCATAGCATATTATAAAATTAGTCCAAGCATAATAAACCATATTACTCTTCACTTATGAATGAGAATTAACCCTTTCCCAAGCGAGGCATGACGAAACGAGGGAATTATTACCTTCCGAGAAATACTTCCATCATCATCTCGTGTACGAAATGTTAGGTTATGGGTTAGTTACATTTGTACCGATGATTTTTTAAAAACCTATTACATCATTCAGTGCATGAGTACATACGCAATACCGATTCCTTTCTTTGAACGTATGAGACTACCTAGCATATGTATTTCTCGTTCAGACATTTTTCCCTTCTGTCATTTCCCTGTCAAAAATTGTCCTGTCGAAGAGACGGGGAATCACAGAGATGACCGTCAATATGCGTGCTACCTCATCATCCTACCAAGGTGTCAGTGTGTACTTCAATATTGTTGCAATTATGTAAGAAATTGCAACAATAACCAGATTTTTTTCTTAGAATTGCAATTTGTATCCCCTTTATAGAAATTCCTCTTTATTTTCACTACGTTTTGATTGGGTTTCATTACGTTGGACGGCTAATGATGGCAAACCCCCTGGGGAGATTTCAATTTGCAATCAATGTGTACCCTAGTACCCTTTACCAATATTTTGACGCTTTCCAGGTATTGCATCAGTAATTGGAGGCTGTAGTCACAACTCAAATACCAACAACATCATGACAGGAAATGCACATTTGATTGCATGCATCAGTGAATTTTGGTACCCTAACTTTTCCGTTGATAAGGTCGTTTTCTCAGAAATATGGTTGAAAAAAAACAAGGTGTGCGAGAAAAAGGTTAGAGAGATGAGATGGATACATTCTTTGTGGTTGCACCTTTCAACCTTCTTTTTAACAATGCAACACGCAATACAAAGCCCGCAACTAGAAACCTTAGCACGTTCAGCATTCCAAAAAAGCTAGAACTTCACCTCTTGTATATGTATCCTTTTTAGATGGTTTTTGATTCTTTATTCATGTTTTATTGGCTGTAGTAAACATGATCATGAGATGAGAAAGAAAGAATGCCACCGTCCCACATTCTAATTATGACGGCGGTGATAAGCGATGCATGTCATGTGTGTGGAGAAATCTGTGCAAGTATCAAACCCCATCATTTACGCAGTGTGAAACATTCTCCGTATTTTCCCCCGTAATTAAATGAAATGGAAAACTGAAGAAAAATGAATAAGAAATTCTGCACTTCGTCCTTTTCCCTCGAGCATTTTTTGCATACCTTCAAGAAAGATCATGGCAGGATGCTATTGACTATACCCATAGGTTAAATATGTTGTAAATATTGCTACAGAGGAACATTGGAGATTTGTATCAATGTCAATTTTTAATGAGCAATATCTCTGATGCTGATTGTTTTTTGACTGACTATTCTTATGTAATAATAATAATGGAAGAGTTTACTGTTTACCAGGAATTCCTAAACATATTCACTCTTGACACACACTTGACCATTGAGAGAAATCGAATGAATGAACTAAACCGTTTTAGTTCTTCTTTTATTAATACAACCTTCTTCTTCGTGATTATTGGTCTGTTTTCAAGCGTTTTACCTTGAGAGAAAGCATGCTCTCGTTTAATTAAACAACTAAATTGGTTGGTTGTTTGGTGGGACAGAGAACCAAGAAAGAAAAGGAACGCAAGAAATGCCGTCCATCAAGTTCATTTATTGTAATTACATACTGCTCTGCCTGCATATTCGTTCGCTTTTAAAGTCTTTTAAGGGTTGTTCAAAACTCTTCGTCTCACCTTACGCAACAAAACCATTAGTGTGCTCGCTCATTGTCAGTTCTTTATACTTTTCTCATCCATTCCTGAGATCATCCTGTAAACTCTCTTACTATGTAAGTCTATTAAACATTCATGACATTACGATATTGTTATTAGTTTTGTTATTATATAGCAAAACAAAAATTTCACACTTTATGGCATGAAAAATCTGTCTGTCTGTTTCTTAAAACAGAGCCCACTCACGTAATTCAATTGGATATCTTCACAGCCAATATCTTACTGTACCATACACGTTCCCTAATATTTTAAATTACGACATGAAAGTACACAAAATACTATTTTACTGGTGATTTAATTTTTTATAGCAATTTCACCACAGTTAGGTTTGATTTTGTGTTTATTTATTAATTCCAAAGCATAAATTCATGTATAGATTTACAAAAATGATACCATGTCAAGTACTAAACCAAACCGTGGATGAGACGCATTCCCCTGGCAGAGAACCGCATCAACTTGTTTTGATTCTTCTGACTGTTCTGACACCATCACCACTGTTCCTTTTTTCGCTACACAATCTTACATTGCATTTTTAGTTATAAGCAAATTTTAAGAAAGCAACAAAGCCAACCGTTTCGGTTTTATCATAGCCAAATTGATGTGATATTTTATATACCACTTTACTACTACGACCATGACAAGTCGTGTACCGTACGTATTAAATATCAATGCCTCTCTTTCTCTCTACTTTTGTTATCTACGCAATAAGTAACACTACTGTTATGCATAGCAGCATTCTGTTTTATTGGGCAAATAAATTCCTTCGTATTTAAAAAAAAAATAAACAACCACATGGGGTGAGCCAAATAAATAGTCACAAAAATGTGTCTTAATGTTGTTTTAAAAATTAAACCGTTTTAAACACGAACCAAATGCAAAATATGTAATTCACCAAATACACTGGACTCAGCAATGATCTTTTCTTACATCTCACTGAGACTCATTGTCAGATGACGAGGCAGGGCAGAAATGAATGAGCAAGAATGAATGAAAAACAAAGTATATTATAAGAATACTATTTTGCCTGTTTAGGTTTTAGGTACTCGGTCAACAACAGAGCAGACCATTGACAAAAGTGTATTGACAATGAATGTTTTTTTCCGTTATCCCAGAAATTGTTACATTCGGCAAAATTTCCAAATTTCTGCGTCGCAGCCTTCAGTCATATAAAAGTGCTTTTAAAGGTTGGACTTCTTGTACAACGAAGGTACCAAGGAAAATCGGCAGTTTATCATGTAATGGACTTACTGGCCTTATTGAGTTACCCTTTTTTAACCAAAATGTTTTACAATCTGCTAAAATTATTCTCAACATTATATTTATAACGGTGGCAAATGGCCGTTTGCAGTTTGTTGGTAACATTTGAGAATGACATAACCATATTAGCACCGTCTCGTATGTCAGAAACTTTAAACGTGTACTCTGTGGTGGTGATACATTCGTGGTAAAGTAACTACGAAGGAAAATATAGTATGTAATACATACTATGTATTACAATTTTAAAAAATAAATGCTTCATAAGTACACGTAAATAGTTACGTAGTGTACATACCTGATTTGTCCTGTTTGGGGTATTGACACTGAGGAAAAACGAATGAAAACACTGCGTAACAATTAATGTCATATCAATCTAACGTTCGCCGTGCAGAGAGAACGCTTATTGTTTCAAGTAGTACTTTTTAAAAGTTCAACACATTAAATATTTGTATCAACTAATCGTTAGTCGCCTCTGTAGGAAGGGCAATGAAGCAGAGATCAACAATAACAAGTAGGTACTTTATTTTTCCGTTGATGATGATTATATTTGATGCAGACTTGTAGACTGCTTCGTTCATGTTTTTCTTAGCAATTTCATGCACCGATGATAAGGAATATTATCGAGAGAATGACAGTGGCAGCAGAAGTGCTTTGATGGGAGAAAGTAGTCCATTAGCGTCACTCAGCTTCCATTTATCTTTATCATCACTCGTGCTTACAAAAAATGTTAGTGTGCCAGAATTTTTTCTCTCTTTTAACAGAGTACTTGCAAATAAAATTAATTGTAGCTAATTAATAGGTGCTAATTAATTACTTCTGTAGTTCGTGAGAAAATGTAAAAAATACATTACAAGGAGAAGAGTCATTTAATGTAACACTCATGCAACGAGTAGACCCGTATTTTTGGCGTTTTATCACAACCTAACCAACGTACTCAATCTACCTTTAGATCTTTCTTTTTTCAGCTGCTTTGGATGTGATTATGGTTTTTGACTCGCAAAAAAATCATTTTATATGCCAATTACACTACAGAAATATAGTATCACATGACATGTATGATACCATGAAATCACTCTTTTAAAATAAAAAAGTAAGGTTGCAGAGCAGTGATGATAAGAAAGGAAATGTGATTCTGACGCTGAGAAACCGGTTTACTCATTTTGCCTCCAACACTTATAATGCCACAATGTTAAAATTCCGTGGCACAGTGCTTTATCCATATATGTTTATGAGCGTCTGTTATATTTGATCTTATTTAATAAACCATACAAAATTTGTTGGTTGGATTGTTCACTACACTATATATAACGTACCTGAGCAAGTATAGATAGATACAATTAGACCTATTACAGATTTTGCTTTTCCTACGTAGTATTTGGATAATCACAGTTATAATCAAGAATGGCTAACGGTGGTCATCATAACTTGCCCAAAATATTTATTAAAATCGCAAACATGCAAGGTAATCATAGTATCTATATACTTTATTCATACACATTTCAAGGAACGTGTTCATAAAATATTTTTGTGAGGTAACTTTTTAAAATGCTCAATTGATTACGCTAACTGTGGTAATCACAAAATTGTATTAGTTACCTTTCATGGATAGATTCGACCCAGTCTGTTTAATCGTCCGTCTTACGCACGGGACAATAGAAGAAAATGTAGGATAGGTATACGATTTCAATTACTCCAATTAGTACAATTAACCAACATCATCATTACGATGATCGTTGCTTAAAAACTAGAATGTTTGGTACACATGCATGTGAAATTACCTGCTAAACCGTGCACGCTTTTATAATACATATATGAACAGGTGAGTTCAAGATACGATGCTAGGAATGTTGAAAAAACTACACTTGTTTCTAGATATTAAAAAATAGTTTTACGCTAAAAGTATTGGAAGATTTACTCGAGTTCCTTCTGTCATTATTACAGAAGCAACATCTTTCATCTGACTTTTGTATATATCAGCTCGCGATAAAAATTACTACAACTGAAACTACTATACTTCTACTCTGCCAGTTTCAGTCATGGATGTACTAATAGGGTTTCAGCATTCAGCAGCAAAATGCACTTTGTTCATAGTATAATATATTTCTAGTGGTATACCACTGGACTGTATTAAGTTTTTTGAATGCATAGTAAGTCAATTAACATTACGCACACACCTCTCACATGGGGTGGATTTTGCAATTCGAAACCATTGTTCTCATCATCATGATAATGACAAGCCTTTAATTTGCGAGTTTTGTTTCAATTTTGATGTAGATTTTTGTATATAAACATCTGCTCCTGTTTTGAACATTTCCCGAAGCAATTTACAACGTACGCAAGGAACGGAACGATAGGAATGTATCAGGGTTGATTTACATTTTACATTTCACCCATTTTCCATCGACATTGGTATACACTTATTGCGAAAGTGTTTAGAATTTTACGGTTGAAACTCATCCCCTCTTCTCTCTCTCCTTCTTGGACGGAATTTCTTATTGAAGTTCATTTGTTTTTTGCCATTTACACGTATTATTTCACTTATTTCGGAATTGATGGATATGAAAGAGGAGGAAGTCATGTAGACAAGAATACAAGGGTTTTACGAAAAAAGGTACGCGGCTACCTATCACCAACTACCCAAACCTTCACGCATTTTTAACTTTTTATACTTTTTTTTCTTCAGGCACAACAATTGCTTACAGACTCACATAGGAGGATGGCATAATAATAATAATAATGAATGGATTGGGTAACTTGCCAGAATAACTCGAGTTTTGAGGTGGTAGAATTCTACATAATAGTGTGTCTGTTTGTCTCTGAAACTTTTTATTTTTAATATTTTTATGTATGTCAGGATGAGTAGTTGCACCTATGAAATAACGATGCATGTTCAGCAAAAGTATGGAAACAACACCTTCAGTGCCTCCTGCTGAGCGTTTATTTGATAGAAAATTAAACTAGGATTTTAATATGATTTCATTTCATATCTACTTTTTTAATTCCAAGTACTTGGTTTGTACCGCTGCCTTTGTACATTTAGTTTGTCCAGTATGATTTTTCTCTGTTGAGTTTATTTTGATTCCGTTGATCTGCCTTACCATATTTGAGGTTTTGTAAGTTTTCAAACTTTATTTAACCAAATATGTTAAGAAAACAACAGTCATGTTTTTCGAGGGTTCACTTATCTTAGTATTCAATCTTTCTTCTCATCATCATTAGCATCACTCTTCTAACTCCTGTTTTTACTTGGGGGCTGCAGAAACCGTGAAACCAGCAAAAACGATTCACGAGGTGGCATGAGTGAAACTGATACACGAGAGAATGTACAAGTTATATGATGACTTTTTGCAAAACAAGCTTTTTTCGGCTCGGGCTGTTGATTTATGTGTACGCAACTTTGAAATACATCCATGTATTACAAAAGGAAATGGCTTGAAACCCTTGTGGAAAAATAATTACTTAAGACCAGCTACACTGGATTATATATACTTTTCTGTTTCTCCGGCCGGAAGTATTCGCCAAAACTCTATAACAAAAAATACTCCGATAGTAAATACGTAGTTGATGGCCTTACAAAACCCTTCATACGGGTCAACGAACAACGAACCAATTGAAGTTTATAAAAACTTGGGGTTTTCTCGGGCAATCGGGAATAGTTAACTTGGTAATTTCCTCCACTGGTAATATTCAAATATGATATTTAAGCAATTTCGGCCACATACGCCAAACACAAACAAACGACAAACACCAAGTGTCGAATTCCATCATGTATTATTCTCGGACCTGAGAATGTAGGGAATCAAAGATACATAATACAATGATGCTTTACATAGACTAAGTTTTTGTGTTAAAATATAAAGTTAGATTAGTCTTACAGCAGCTGGTCGTGCACTATAGCTCACTTTAAAATTTTTTTTTTTTCAGTGAGCCAGATTCTTTGTTAGGTACTTTGTTTGTTGCTGGAGACGCGATTACGATGACTGATAAGGGTAATAATATTACGAAATGGACGTACGTGAGGTAGATTACTTATTAACTGGATTTGAGGATTTGATTGGATTGACTGCGTATACCCTATCTTTTTGCTGGGTGTACTGCTTCATTAAGGAAATATTGCTGGAGAAATCAGAAATGTTTCGCAAATAAACAGGTTTAAATTTTTGAGGGTTTTCGATGTATTTACGTAAACAGACTGGTATGTAAGTATAGGTTCTTCATTCTTCATGTAACGTTTAAATAAGTGAAAATTAATGCTGCTCTTGCTCTACCTAATCAGGAGAAAGACAGCAGGGTAGCGTGACTTACTAAAGTATGCGCCGACAAGAACGCATTTATAACTTATTTATAAAAATGTTTTCAAAGCATATCCTTTCAAAATAGTTCACGCGCATGTTGAATTTAATGGAATACACAAACAGTGTTGTACAATCAATCTTATATTTGATTATTGTTATCCAACAATGTTGTCCCTCTGGTAAAAATAGTTATCATTGTAGGTATGTGGATGTAATGAGAAAGAAAAAGGGACATTTTGGAAGAAGAAACCGCATTCCCATGTCGTCTTCGATTATAAGCTTTTCAAATTTCTTCGAATACGCAGCACAAAACATAATAATATGATTTCTCGTGGTATGGATATGCATGTTTCAGTACAGATTACTAATGTACTAATGTATTACGCATTCGTATAATATTAATATTAGTACGGCGACATTTTATATTTGAGGATAATACAAAGAAACAAATTTGCCGTGAAAGATAATATCTGTTGAATACGATTGTTTCATTTTTTGTCGAAACTTATTGTGAGTTAAAAGAAAAACGAAGTAAACCAAATATAGAAACGGAGCGAAATTTAGGTAGAAATGTAAAACCAGCAACTAGAATGTTATACAAACCCATCAATCTATCATATCCACATTACAAATCCAGAGTTATCAGTATATATATAGACCCACAAACAAAAGACTGAAAAACAGAATATTCTTTTGAAACAATTTCAACGTGTGGAGAAACAGACACGTCAGCATTGTCGTAAGGCAGCGTCATGTCATACTTTAAGAATTCACTCTTATTTTTGTGTCGCTTTTTGTGCATTCATTTATTTATCTAATATGTCGACAAGTTTGTATTAAACAGATACATATTTGTGTTTGCAGTACAAATACTCTAACAGGTTAGAAGAAACCCTGTTCATCTAGAGTTCACAACAATATTATTATGTAACTTTTAAACTACCTAATACACACAAGGGCAGAGGCAAACAATGTATTTTATCCCACACGGTACCCATAATGAAGTAATTTTGAATGTAAAATTCACAAATTACGAACAAAGAGTGGTGTAACATGTACAAATGTCGGTACGTTCTTATTTTAATGCTGCCAGTCCACTCGGGAAAAGTGATCAGAAATCAGTGTAGTGTAGTGATTTCTTTGCTACTGTTTGTAAAGATGTATATGGAAACATGGGAAACATGTAATAGCGAACAAAAGCAATTTTCCTCCATGAACACAAACCCCCTTCCCCTGTTACTCTCTCGCGGGCGATGTATACAAGTGAGCGTGTTTTAGCTCTATGTTTGCAGTTTATAGTTACACAAAAAAATGACGTGCTACAGGGCCAGAGGGTTGGCAAATTTTTATTTATGACAGTCGTGTTCGTGCCTGAATTTTTCTTATTCTACATTTTACTTTTTTCATATAAAACAACTCTCCTTAGAGGTACCAAGCTATACGATATATGTAACGTTGCTACAAACAAATACGTTTATCATCCTGGCACAACACTGTATTTTTTTGTTAAAATACTGTAATTTGCAGTTTGCTGCAACACTTTAAGTTTCGGCATCTCTCCATGCGATTTAAAAGTGTTGTGTATAAATTAACTGAATTTAAAGGAAAATCTGTAGCATCTTTTAACTGAAACAAGTGAAGGACGCACAATGACATTTTCTACAATTGACAATCAACTTGCCCCCAAGAAAAATGGTTACATAAAGGAAAGTTTCATACGGCCCACCTAGAACGTACGTATCTACAAACCTCTGACTGTTTTAACGACAGCTCATATTTTTTCAAGATACAACAAGGCAAAACTTGTAAAACTGCGGTAACGCATTATTGCACCGTATGGAAGAATTGCCAATAAGAACGTCTGCTCTGATTCAATGGAACTAACAAGTATCCTGTGACTTTAATTTAAAGTGAACATGATAGAAGTCAATTTGTTGAAGAGAATAAAGCTAGAATCTACAGAATCTAGTGACCTCATTTCTGTTATACGTAAGCCACTTAAATGATGGATATGTATCCAGTAGTTTTACAAACTTTCTCTAGAGATTAGAAATTTACTTCCGCATCAGCGCTTCATTATTACATGACATGAAATAATGCAATACTGAAGCATTACATGTGGTTAGGGCATCTCAGCCGCATGGATATTCCACCATTTCCATCATATACAACAAAGGAGGTGCTACTGATTACTCAGACTCAGTATGCTTCAGTGCTCTACCATATATATAGGTTTTCACTTTTGTACAATCCTCATATCTAGCAGTCAATTCCGAAGGTTGACAAAGAGAAAGTTCTTCGTAACATTTCCTCGCGGAAACAGAATTACAAAACCAGGTCTTTGCAGCTTGGTGCCCCCAAAAGTTCTTCCTTTATAACAAATGGAATTGCACGCGCAGTCAGATTGCATTATAATTTTTTACAAAGAGGAGTTTTGTTTAATTTACTGTGTCCTGTATGAAAGGTTACTATCTGGTATCTGGCTGAAAATTAGTATTAAATTTAACAGAGATCCTTCATCCACCAAATGTCCCACAATACGAAACATACGAAACAGCACAATGAGAAGTCGTTTTAACCTAAAATGTTTATATATCTAACCTAAATTCTTGTTTTTGATCTATTTCTCGAATTAATGCTTCCTACATTTCGATTTTGGCCTGTGGCTCTGACATATATGTAGGTTCTGCTTTACAGGATCAATTTGGTATGAATGCTTTTTAGTTAGAAAGAAAGTAGAAATGGTAATTAAACGTTTCAATTTACTATATTTAGGGATACAGATTAGATGCATCTCCGTTGTTTGTCATCTAAACATCTCCATTACAAGTAATTTCTCTATGCAGAAATTCTGATTTACCAGGCAGAAATTATATAACCTTTTAATGAAGTAACAGTAAAATGAAAGGCTCGAAAGAACGAATTTAATATTATTTGCAGAAAATCTACATCGATGAGAGACACTGAAACAGATGGCAAATGGGGTAATGCGTGACTAATTAGGTACTTAAAAAGTTCTTACCTGTCAGTTGTTGGGATAAAATCCCTGCAGCATATATGACTAGAAGAATTAGGGTGATATCAGCGATGGCCGAAATCCGTAACGGTGATGAAAAATTTCGTTGCGCCATAAAAACACATTGGGGTAAACCTCTCCTCAAAAATTTTCCATGTACCCACAATTAAAAACGATTTTACAAATATGGCGGAGAGGTTGGGCTTTACTCGAAAAAGGATATATAAATTATACAAATTCCGTCGATTTACAAAATTTGTAATGTTTGTAAGTTGTTTTCTCGCATCCAACAACGAATCTTTGGGTTGTCTATGAGAAACTGGAAGTGGACGCGAAGAAAATTAAGTGCACACTTTAAATTTTTTTTAGCTGGAGTCCGTTTATCGCATCAAGTAAAACTGGAGAGGTGAATGATGAATCGTTTCCTTGAATCTGTATACGATCAACGGTTGTTTGCTGAACTAGGTACCTGCTAAAATAAGAGTTGTGATTCTAAAGCAAATCGTTGACAAAACAAACCTGTAACACAAAGAGAAAGAAAAGAAAATTAGCACATTTACAACATCTGAATATCAAAATTATTAGATCAACTTAATTTCTTCGATTAGATTACACCAACGCCTAGCCGTTACTTCTATAGGCGTTGCGTGAGACCACTGAATGAATTAAAATTTATTTTACGAACGACATGACATCGTTACAAAACGATAGTTGGCCAAAGCCTATTAAAAACTCTTAATTACTTGTCTGCTACGCCTACGCCGACCTATCAAACCCAGATGAGTATATATCGTCATCGTCGGTGACAATTTGTGTCATCTCCGTTCCTTGTAAAAAGGGTATGTCAAAATGTCAAAAAGGCTCATTATATTTGGTACTACCACTACTATTTAAACTTCTAATGTAAGATTATTAGATTGGACTTAATATAATGTATACACTGCAGTTTAATTGCATAACGTGTAGTTTTCTTTTCTACTTTCCACTAGTCCACTGCCACCATTACACTGTAATGATTACAGCAACTGTGCGACATTTCAGAATTAACATCACGGTGGCACATAGATTCAAAACTTCTAGTTTAAATCGGGAATGCACGCCGGCTGACATTACCTTTAAAAGTGTTTTGAGATCAAAGACCCCTCTTTTTAAGATATGCTCGCCATAGTCGCCATGCTTGCCGGCATGCAACTTTGACTTGACTGTACAAAACGTTACATGCTGTGACATTTTAATTAGATTTTAAAACTTGTTCCAACTTCCATCAATCCCCAATACATATTTCTGCCAGAGTTGTGGAAAGTGGAGTTTTTAGATAACAATTTATATGAATCGTACAGTTTGCAATAGTTTGCATCGCTCTCAAACTTCCTCCAACAACGTGTGCAGAAACGGCATAGGCATATAAGGCAAGTTGGAAGTTGAAACTAAAAAGTAACAAACTTTTGGAAATGAGCTGACGAGCATAACATAAAAGTTATTTTTTGTATTAGTCAACTCAACTTTGACTTACTTTGTTAGTGAACTTTAACTCGTTAATTATATAGCAACTGCATTTAAGTTTGTGAGTGTTACTAACAAACAGGAACAGGGAAAAGTTTAAAAGAGTCTAATTGTATAGGTACCCCACCAACATAGTTCAAATCAAATCGACAATTAATAAAACTATTAATAATCAGGTTAACCGTCACTACTTTGACTAATGAATGATTCTTACCCTTTCGTGAATCTTTAGTAATATGAATAATAAAAAAATGTTCATGCAAACCAGTATTTGAATCGTACCGCGCATATTTTGTAAAAACTCGCATAGGCAAAAACTTTTCACACAGCTGGATGAACAATATGTTTAGAAAATTTTAATGTAAATTCAATGACTACGTAAATTATGGCAATTGGCCATGAAACGTTGCGTCAATCATAAATACACCTACATATTACCTATTAGTTAGAAACTTTGTTCAGCCACACAGCCAAAACTCTTTAATGATATTATGTCATTTCCTCAACAAACCTGCCTAATATATTATCGTTCTTTAGACTTCTTCCAACTTAAGATACACACACACACACATACCAACGCCATCACCATCACCGCAAACTTTTCGTCAGAGAATTGTACTTTAGATTATTTTTTCAGTAAAAAGAAAAAAAAATCGACATTTTCCTGATCGTGTCGTGATCATGCCAAAGCAGCGTTTATAAACGTGTGTGTGTTTGTATGAAATCTTCGTGTAGGCCGATAACAAGACTTCGAGGATATATGCGTAGGCTGCTTAATAGTACTTTTTAAATCTAGAGATGGACGGAGATGCAGATGATAGAATTGGTATGAGTGCTGCTGCTAGTCAATACCCCTTTAGAATACTTCTGAGTGGGTTTGCGGCACCAACATGGATGACAGATGGTATAGAAATAACCAGGCAGTTACAAAAAGAACCTATTCAGCACTTGCCTCCCTTTCAAGATAAATTTATGCAGACAGTTCTAACTTTTCCAAAAAATCCTTTGGTTTAGTAAAAAAACAAGTTGGTTAAAATACATCATTAAAGGTCATTACTGTAAAATAATCAGAATACGAAAAACTGTTTTTGTCTATGATATACATATTTTCGGACTGTTGGAAACTTGTGTTTTCCCTGAAAACAAAAAGAAACACTGTTGCTGCTGTTATACTGCATTTATTTGCAATATTGATCTAGGCTACCTTATCATTACTAAATACAAAAATGAAGATAAGATACCAGGATAAGTGATTAACGACGGATTATTACTTTTTCTGCATCCGGTCGCCGTGGTCCATTTCAAAGTTTTACAATTAAACTGCAATACTTATCATGCTCATGATTTTGCTTCATCATCCATTTTTACTGTGTGTGCCAGAGAGCTTACTACATATAATAAGTATAATAATCTCTCTGATGTGTTCAGTGTGACAGCAAGTAATACGCATTTACGAAACCCACAAAATAGAAATGTGTAATTAATAAGTATGGATTAATATAAACCCAATTTTGTCGACGGAATACGAAATCTTTCTGTACAGAATACGTTAGAGATGTCACCTATACGTGTAAATTCAATTTTTCAGTCAGAGTTTGGATAAGGTTACTACAAGGTTTATAAAATGTTGTAGCACATGTACTCTCCTGCGTCTTTTACTCGCTAAAACCTCGAAACAGAGCCTCAGTTGTCAGCATTTTAAGCAAACAACTACATAAAATGATTTTTTTACTCTCGCTCTAGATAAGGAGGTTGAAGTTGAACCATTAAAACATGCGTGAACAAATCCGAGTCAGCACCTAGTCAACCCAATTATTAAAGCAAAATGACAACTTATGATTATATCCTAAGAGGAGAGAGCAACGCCGCAATGATGCAACAAGCCACCACATAAAAACCGACTCCGTTTTAGTCCAGATCAAATTGGTTATAAATGTGAGCCGTGGCGTGGTATTTTTCTGTGTAGGTAATTAATAACATTTAAGAATGCGATCCTACATAGTCGCATATAATAATATGCTTTTTCGCAGGACGAGGTTATACACTCACCAAAGGTCAGTGGTTGATAACTATAAATTTTGCTGCTGCTCAAAGCGTTACAGCAAAAAAACACTGATCTCATCATTTACTCAAGCAGAGGTGCTGACTCGTTGCTGTGAAAATCGTGAAAGATACTGGGTACTGTTGTTCACATAAATCATCATATTATATCATACTACTGCCAGTTGTGAGGAATTATTGGATAAACGTCTATTTTCACTAACTAGTGATCCGGCCGACTGCAAAAACTTAATTCTGCTGGTAGGGTACACATACTTTACCATTTTTAAACGTGTAATGCGGAAAAGCGAAAAATAGTCAGCAGTTTTCTGGGAAAATTTCAAGTGGCAGATGGCAAATGGCTTTCCTGCAATTGTGCATGTCATTGCAAAAAATCGTGCATATTATTTATACAGAGAACATGTTCGTTACTGGGATTTCTACTGGTAATTGCATGTAAACATGATTTACGTGGCCACTTTGTACTTCCGTTGCGTTTCGTTTAAAAGGTCGCTAGAGGTATTGGAAGCTGAAAAGATGATACAAGAGATACGATAAAATAGAATGTGTAATTGGGTGAACGCCGCAAACTACTACAACAACGGTAATTGACCATTATCCCTAGTAATACCTATGTTTTATCATAATGAAGCGACATGTCCGTTTTTATGAAGCAACTGTGATCCTGCCAATAATGGAAATAAAATCGTGTACATGCAATGCTTTGCTACTGAGTAAGCCGACAGTAAAACATGCAGCACGTATGCATCTGGCAGCTGAACAAATTATAATCTCCTGAATCCGAATCGGATATGTACCCATTCTCCAATTAAAGTTAAACTATAAAAACGAGACACGAAACAATTTTCATACACTTTCCAAAGCAAACGATACACCCTGATTTCATTATTCAAATGTAGATATGTGTCCTGGAAAATTATCAGGCAAAGTTTCACGGGGATTTATTCCCCTTCTGTATAAAAAGAGCGGCAAAAAGTACAATACAGATTAACAGTCTTATTTTCCCTCACATACAAAAGACTTTAAAAAATAATTTTGTGACAACGACAACTCATGAATCTCTCTCTCTCTCTCTGGATAAGGAACATTTGCTATTCTGCTTTTTATTTTAAAAAATACTGTGTTCATTGTGGCATTTACTATCTACGAGAATTAACGTTAACTGTTACGTGAGAATTGGCTAAATGCCCGGCTAAACGTTCGACACGCACATTAATTATATTTTTGGATGTGCAAGGAATCTTTATATTTTGTACACAAACACAAGAGAAAGAATTTATCACTGTTACACACTGTTTTGAAGACTCTCCCATTGTGAAACAACAGACAAACTTGTGCTGCTTTCTTGTTGATTGTTTGTTACACTACTCATTAGTGTCTGTTATTAATACTTCTAGCAATTGCAACAAGCTTCAATCATCGTCACGAATGTGCGTATTCACATATCACAGGTTATTATATAGGTGGTATCGCAAATGTATATAGTAATGCAATTTGACGTTGTGTAAAGCTGTTGTTCTTGTGTTTGCTCGAAGCTGTATAAAAGTCTAACATTTTGTAAGAAAGAAGGAAGTCCTTCAATTTACAAAATAGTTTCAACAATAAAAGGTGTGCTGTGCACTGTGCACATGCATTCATCTACCTGTGTCTACGTAGTCAAGTCAAGTAAAATTCAGGGAATACCTATCCCATGATGACGAGATATTTTTCCTTCGTATCCATCTGCTTGCCGTGGTCTGACATTTTGGAAATTCTCTTCAATTCTCATTATCACAACGACTGTATACCCATACCTTGTTTATTCTTGTCTAAATATTGCTAATTAGTACCTTCCTGACACAAATTGTGTTTATGTACTATTCGCTTCGCACAAGACGACGACGACTTTTGAGTCGATCGAAGACGTCTTCAAGCACCAGTAAACTTACTGCACCAGGTATTCCCAAATATTGACTGGTTGGGTTTCCCGTGATTTTGATGTACTTATCAACAACATTGTACAACTATTGTCCACTCTGGAATCTCCAGAGAATTTTTTGAAAGTTTAAATGCGTTGCATGTATTGATGGCACTCCACCAAACGTGCGCAGGCTTACGCCATTCCCTATTTAAAACGTAACATGTTTTCCTTTATTTGTTTGTTTGCCGTGTAGGCTTACGTTTCAGCATGATCACGAGTTTTATGGAACTCAATGAAGCATGATGAAAATGTTTCTCTTCATTCCCCATCCTCATGGGACATCCAGCCATATTTCCTTTGGTAATTCCAATTTATGTGTTGATTGATCATGCCCCATCAGCATCATCATTAACACTCTGTGCAGAGATCAAGCTAGCTTACTTTATACCTACACACGTACATGGCGGGTTGTCGTGATGCTTTGCTTGGTCTGACACGTCATGATGATGAGTACTACAGGAAGTAAACTATTAACATTCGGGTTTATGTTTGCTTGTGGAAATGACAACGAATAGGTCTATGAAACAGATTATTGACACCCGGCGGAGATACGTTGGGAAAGACACTGTTCTCTCTACACGTGCATACACATACTATACAAAACCGTGTACACAACAATCCAAAACCAAAATGACCTAAATTTGCTTTATAAAAGGGTTATATACCTACAATCATTTTCCCCCGATAGACACGTTGAAAATCCAATTTCCTTTTGTTAAAACTGCAAATTAGCCTGGCGTATGTTGAACCGGAGTTTCCTTAATCAAATTTCTGTAAACTAATTTTCCCTTTACAATTTTGCTGGGATACCTATTTACGCTTTCAAAGTTCTCAGGTTTCGAGGAGTTTTTGGGATCTGGAAGAGGAAATGTTTCTCGGATATTAGTACTTACCACAAATTAACTTCCAATTTGTAATTTGACAAGATTGAGGGAATACAGCAAACAAATATCACAAAGTCACTGAAATTTCCTGAAATTTAATATGTTGAATGAGTGTGTTTGTTTGTTTGAGTTGTGTAGTAGTATCAGGAATCAATATTGGCATTTTTGAAATGTGGAAAGATGATAGCACAGTTTTAGAAGCGCTTTTCTTCGGCTGTCGGAAAGAGAAGAAAGAAGATGTCTTGTAACGCATGTCATTTTTTCACATGATCTTTCATCCTGACACATTTTTTCTCTCTAAAAAATACTATCTTCACGAGATCATTCATTCAAAAAATAAAAGATTTCACAAACGTTTACATCCGAATAGGAAAACACTGGGAAAATATTATTAACGCACACCATTCATTATCAAGTCG
This sequence comes from Callyntrura guangdongensis, assembly GCA_027744295.1. NCBI lineage: Eukaryota > Metazoa > Arthropoda > Collembola > Entomobryomorpha > Paronellidae > Callyntrura > Callyntrura guangdongensis. The sequence continues at coordinate 37,304 of JAHZNB010006323.1, forward strand.
TATTTTTGTTCTCGTGAGTTTGTGGGCTTGCACCATAAACTGTCTGTTTGTTCAGCTTACGTATAAGTTGTTTTTGTGTACCTGATACACATACAAAATACACACACGTACAGTAGTAGTTGGAGTAAAATACATAACGAGCTGTCGAGTTTTTAAGAAAACGACACACAAAAAATAATTGGCAAGGTGCCCTGATTACAAACAAATCTAAAAAACGAGAATACATTTCCTCTCAATCTTATTATGTATATTTAAATTGTCAATGCGCTCGCAAATGTTTTCTCAATGGAGCCACAGTCTGTATTGTGAGGACAGCACAAAAAATAATCTTTCCCCTTCTGCCATGTCAATTTTTTCCACGCTTTCTTTCTTCCGTTCGCCGTTGCTTATGTGCATTATTCTCTCTTCACATATAGGTATCCCCTCAACCGTGTACATGCATTCTAGTACGTTAAACTTACTGACGTACAAATGATTTCAAGGAAAGGGGAACAATTAGGTATTATTGTCTTTTACGAATACTGTGTGTGGTTTCTTTGAATTTAAATTTAATCTTTTCATTATTTCATGGAAATTCTATGAGAAACGTCAATCGAAATTCAGTCTCATTCTTGTGCAAGATGTACCAAAACATTAATAACATTTGTTGTACTTTTATTTTTTTGTTAAAAATTTTTCCATTTCTTACGCAATTTGTTCGTGCACAAAGTCGAAAGCATTTTACGGGAATAAGAGCCAAAGCTTAATTTTCTCCACTTAAAATTGTCCTCTTGTCACACATTACTACTTACACCTTTACCATTTAGTTTAATGTTTTCTCCGAAATAGCTTGACAAGACTCATCTAACATTAAATTATAAAAATGATTACTAAAAATTACCAAGTTGAAGTGCCAACAAGGAAAAACATGAATGCAATGCTAATAAATTCGTTATACTTAGTTGGTTGGTAGTGAGGTAGTTATTCAGAATAGATACAAAAGGTCCGTACAAATATACAACGTGTTATGAAGGTAGCCCTTGTTTTTACAAATTTAAAACAGGAATTTCTCTTTGAAGCAGCGAGCACAATTTCAGGTTTGATTGCCTACCTCGATACTTATATTATATCGACTATCAACTATTTCTCTCCACCATGATCTCAATGAAGCGTCATCATGATCTCCGTAATAGTGTATCTATCGATCTACATCATCCTGCTCATGGTAAATATAGAAATAAAATTGAATGTGTAGTGTTATATATGAATTGTTGCAAACGCGTACTACTACTACTACTACTACCAACTACTATATACTCTCTATTGTGTGTCCTTCTTTTAGCTTTCTCTAATCCTTTAGCCCTCTTGACATTCTGAAATGTTTATGCGCTGATGGAACCAAACTCTAAAAAAGAAATAATGTAAAACAGAAGTGAGCACTTGAAAACGATCGCGATATGTGTGACTGAGCCAGTGAGTAGTAGCGTCACAAAACGGCAAACAAGAAACAAACTTGTAAAAGTGGTAAGTTGTAAGCACGATTGGATTTTGTGCTGGTGCTACTACTACTAATACACTGCCACTGCCGTTGTTCATGATGCAATGAAGGAAAAACTATATTAGTACATATAATACGACAACCTAACGTGGGCATACATTCATAATGCGTAATACGCTATTTGATGTGAACTGTTGTTGTTGCGGCTGCTGACCATATTGAATTTTATGCCTTGATGTAATGTAGGTTTGCTGTTTGCTGTGCTTGGTTCGACTCATGGTAATAAATTTGGCAACACAACCAATAATACCAACCTGAACCTAAAATATGAAGCTTGTTCGTCAAGAATACTGCAGTGCAATAGCGCAATAACACAATCGTCTCAAGATTTTTTCCGAGTTCAATTTGCATGCATTATTAGTTTTATGTTGTGGTAGTATGGCGAGGTAAAGTGCCACCACAACAACAAGTATACCTATGTTTTATCGTGATATGTGTGACGGCTTTAAGAGGACAGGAAAATATTTTGTGAAGAGTATCTCTGCGAAATTTAACAACGGGTCGGTTCTTCCGCAATGAATCAATGAAGCATATGATGTTACAAGCAAGAACAAGCTAGGAGCCAGGCAGAAATTTGCAAGAATTTGTATGCAGAAGTAATGAAATCGTGAGATTCCTATCGGAGAATCGCATTGTTTTTCCGGAGATGAAAAATCGAGAAGTAATCAGATCTAACTGATTTCTTGATGACACTGTGAATTCCAAAACTAAACAACATACGATCTTGTGATAATTAGCATAAGGTGCTCGGAAACTGTCGTATTTTATGGTTTCCCAGAAAGACTGTAAATGCTGGTGCATCTTAAGCGCTTTGTCAGGGTCGCGGTGGCAGGTGTCTAAAATTTCGATTTATCAGGTAATCGTCTTCACCATCTTTGAAAATTGAGCAAAAGGAGGCGCCAACAGTATTTATGGCATTTGTACTGTCGCTCATGTCTAACTGTAAATACTCGGGAAAATGATAGCCTGGGTCTAAACGTAAGATACACAAAACCTAATGGAATGCAAATGCATACTACTTACTCCTTATGGTTTATACCTATACGAAAGAAGTAAAGTAATTATTCATTAAATGTTAATTAAAAGAAGGTTTTAAATTGTCTTACCCGTACGTTTCTAACCGGTAATCAGGTTATATTTCATTGACACCCATGCATGAGCAATAACACGAGTAGCAGTAGTTTAGTGGTTGCACAGTTGCAGTAGTTGTGGCAGTTTGTAACAACAACCTTTCTGTAACGTTCCTTTCAAATCCACTTTGCTGTAATTTCTTGATTAATTTGTACATTATTAAAGTAGTGTTGCTGTATATGATGTATTTTGTAAGGTGATCCACACTTTAGGACAGGTTTTTTTCTCTCTTTCCATAAAATAGCTGATGAATCGCTCGGAGCTGTATAGCTGTTGTGTGTACGCGTTTTTTTGAACTTATTGTTTTCAAAGACTATGATTTTTCTTCATTAGCATTCATAGATTGTTGATGCAACAGATTGACAACCCATGTCTTGTAGAACATTTACATACTATGTCGCATTTTAACAGGTAAAAAGGTTTAAATTCTCTCGGTAATAACTAGCTATGTATTAATTTGCACATGTATAGGATTTAAAGAAAATGTAAATTTCCTCTTTTTATTATTCTCGTGTCCTGAGCCAAGTAAATGTTTGGTAATAAAACAATATTAACAGCAGTGTAAATAACAAAAACTGCTGGTATTACGAATACCCTAAAAGTGACAAAAATGCATTGCTAGTTGTCTAGTCTTTCCACTTGCAAAGAAGCACACACGGTCTCATAAGAACACACGTCACTTTAGGGACAGAGTGAAGATGCAACATGAAACCAATTAAACAACATGACAGATAGCATGTCAATTGATCAAGCTCATGCATTCATTCATTTTGGATTTCGCGTGTTCAAAGTTTATATCCGGTTTGTTTTTTCCTCGACTAAAACCCGACCGCTTTAATTATTTTTCACACATGCACAAAATTATATATCTATGTATTTGCATAAGTAATTTGTAGAATAAATTACGAATGCTAAATATGGAGAGTAACTTATACATAAGAAGGCAATTTGTATTATTTTGTCAGTTAAAGTTTCAGCAACACTACATATTGTATACGGACAAAAAGAACTATTCCCGAAAACTTGAGTTTATTTAAGCAGCAGCAACTTTTTTTTAAATTAAAATGTTTACTTTGTAGTTAAAAGTTTAGTTTGTAAGGCTTTTTAGAGATTTCTATTCTCCTATAATCCATATATTATGTGACCTCCAACCTCGGAAGATACCAGAATTATAACTAAGATGTTTGGACTTTAAAGTGGTCTTACTATGTGTATATATGTAAACAGTCTAGAACCAACTGTCGAAATCCAGACTTTGCGCACGGCTATAGCAGCAGTTGTAGTTATTATATCAATGAGGCTTTTTGTATTATGTCACTATCCTTTGAAAGCGTAATAATCATCAATTTGTTCTTCAACTTTGATGGCTTCACAACTCAAAGTTCGACTTGGTTCATATGTGTATCAAAGTCGGTTTTAAAATGTTCTCTCTTTTCAAAATATCACTTCCTTTGATTAAAAAGTACAAATATTTGCAAGACAAAATAAGTAACAAGGAATACGACGATAATAGCGAGACATTCTACCGAAGCACACTTTCCTTCCTGACCTTGTTCACTATAATATAAACACACACTCTGGCACAATATTCGAGTGCCCACAGTCATAACACAAGTCACAGTACAAGATAAATCATCACTTCGTAGTTAGACGAACAACTCACTATTGAAAAAGTTTGTAAAATACTTTTTCCCATGTACTGAATTTAGATATTACTAAGGGTGGTAAACCCGGAAATTTATTGTCAAGTTTCATCCAAGTCACCGTCATCGCCATCCATTTTCCTTCTTCAGAACGTAACACCACTTGTTTCACGGCATGAATCACTCCCACCCTTTTCTAGGGAAAGTTCTCTTCTCTTCCGGATAACAACAATTGAAACTTTCACAATAAGCTGAAGCTTCTTCCTGATTCATTCATAAAGTTTAATTTCAGATGACGTCTCCGTTTTCACAAGCGAAGGAGCGCACCAATGAGTATTTGACTCGTAGACGTAGCAGAAAGAGCTGCAGCTGCCGTAGTGTTTTCAAAGAATATCCGGTGTGTATATGTTATCATGAGGACCGCTTCCCCTTTCCAACTTGGGCTATTGCGGAGAACCAGAAACAAAGGAAAGAAAATGGTGTCATCACAATTAGTGTAATGATTATTACTACTAATTACCATTACCAATGCAGTTTCACTGACCGAGCCAGCATTAAAGGTGACGGATTTTTAAAAATCCACACAAATTAAAATTGTTGTAAACATTTTCTTGACAAAGTAGTAATGTAGTCCAAAGCCGAAAACGGATCTGTGCTCATTTATTTATAAATAGATGCCAAACGAACATGAAACTATAAAAGCTACAAAAGGAGCATGCAAAGGTTTCACAATAATAATTAATACCTATGAACTTTTTCACCGGGCTTCAATTAAACGTGTTTGCATTTTTGCTGTTCTTCAGCTATTATTATTCTCCTTTTTTGTTATTTGTAATCTAGAGTAGACTTTTTATTATGTTCTTGTTGAGATGGTGTGTTGTGGTGGTGCAGCAGGTACTGTCCGTGTTTTTGCTAAAAACTTTCCTCTTTCCTTGCTGCTGCTGACGTTCGTGCATGAATGTATGTATTTAATATGCTAATACAGTTCACCTCACCGCGGTGCATTATTCGGTGTCAGTATAAAACATACAAACAAATACCGATTGTGCGTACAATGACGAAAAGAAATTTCACACAAAATGATGATGAGTAAAACGTACAAGTGCCTTGCCTTCTTCACCTTACACCTTACAATGCTATTATTACTATTATTATAATATTTATGCTGATTTATAACGCACCAAAATCACAGAGGACTCTTGGCCCATCTCAGCCCTAAATACTACTAGGGTAAGTTCCTTGCACACAAGACTGGTTATATTCCAACAACATCAACAACAACAACAGCAGCAAAAGCAACAACCACCATACAACAAAATGCCATCATCATCGTCAAGCAACCCTGGCGATTTTTTGTACATTTTATATATTATGTATGTCCAATAATTCGCATCGCAAGCATCCGTGCATACGCCAGCGAAAAGGGAAGAAAAAACTGGTATTTTGTTATACGCTTTGGTTCTCTTACACACACTCTTTTATATTGATGCGCATTGAGAGAAAAAGTACCAGGTTTTCCTTATCTACATGATGAGTTAAGTGGTGGTAGTGGTGGTGGTGGTAAATGTTTGCATGATCATCGTCATGATGATGGTATGTACAAGTACATTGTGTTTATTATAAATACGTATATATCTCTACTGAAAAAACTGCAAGGAAAGCATAAGCAACACAGAGCAGCAGCATACTATGTATTATTATTTTTTGTTTGAAGTGAAGACAATCATCGCCTGATTGTATTACCCGATCCATGAATATAATATGTATGAAACTACACAACACAAGAGATTATACAAGGATGAACAAATGGCATGGAATGCGTAATAGGTACGTACATTATACTTGCACATCGCCTCGCATCACATCACACACACGTACAAACTACAAACTTACAACATGACGAGGAGATGAGGTGGCTTGACTGTAACTGAATGAATGTTGATGTTGTCGCTGCTTCAACGGCTGTTATGTTACTCGAAAGGGTGATCTTTACTACATTTAAGTGGTAGTAACCTAAAAATGAATGATAGGAGTTTACTTACATACTACAAAATGCATATTTCTACTTATTTGTATACATTAAAGTAAAGTGAGTGAGTGTGTGAGGAATATTAGTTACACGATGCCGCTTTGCTACAAAGTTTCAGCGATTTTATGTGTGTACAATGGTCATAGTAGTGTAAAAAAGAGTTTCAAGGCAGGGATATAGCGTTCATCATAATGATAATCTTAAAGCTCATTGGGATTGGGATCAGCATCATCATTATCGTGATCATAAACCAGAATAGGTACGAAATATAGCAATAGAAGCAGAGAGAGAGAGAAAGAGAGAGAGAGAGAGAAGTTGCCAGCAGACAATAACAACATCATGAGCATCATCAAATCATCATCTTCTTGATCATGGCAAAAATCCCGACCAAACGCACACAAAACATGACACAAGACAACCAACAGTAAGGTAAAGAGTGAGTTGAAGAAAAAGAAAAACTAAAAACCCAAACTTTAATAACTGACGACGACGATGAATGTTGATCTAACCGGAGGAGTAGAAGCGGTGGTGGTTGGTGGTGGTAGTACTCCTTTCCACTTTAAAAAAATGCTGTGTGTATATTATTATCATCACGAGCAAGATCGTATTTTACACAGAAAGACAGAGACCACCTTCAGTATTTTTTACACATTACGTATGCATAGCATATTACAGCTATTTTGTGATCATTGTGCAGATCCTCGTTCATCCAATAACATTTCAGCAACGCAAGGAGAGAGAGAGAGAGTGCCGAGTAGTGCGAGCTGAGAATATGTTTGTGTGAGTGCATATTTGCCAAGGGAATGAATGAGTAAAAATTGAATACGAGTTTACGTATCTATTTACAAGGATGATAATGTATGGTGGTTCAGTTTCAAACACATTTTTTCGTACGAAAAACATCCATCCATCCATTCTCTCTGCCACATTGCATCTTTACAGAAAGAGATCTTACTTATATTCCTATTAGCAGTGCAGCGTCGAGCATAATACATTACGATAATGTATATTTGCATAAATTTGTATTAAAAATACGTTCGGCTGAATGTAAAAGGAGGATGAAAATGGCATACCACCACCGCACCGCCACCACCAGATTTTTCACATACGGAATCCCAACAAAACGTATAAAACATGAACCGACATTTCGTGTGTCCTTTTGCTTTTTTGTATTAGATGTTTATATTTTGTGTGATTTTATGCTATAAAGTCGAACATGGAAGAAAATGGCATGAGATGATGATGATGAAATGGACAGTTTAGTATTGTTATAGAAACAAGCATATAGGATTACACAAGAAATGCAAGCTCCAACTAAAAATTTATGACGCAGCTTAATTCTAAAAACCTTCCACATCTTCTGCGAATTCCTAGTTATTTCTGCATGGGACAGGACAGTTTTGTTTCTTCCTGATATCATTCTTAACTACAGCTTAACTACATTTTCCACCATCAATATTCCACTGCACTGTCGATATTGACATTGACGGAGCTTCTCAGTTGTCAGTATTAAAACATTTGGGTTACTAGGTTCAAAGCAATTAGAGGGCATTGTAGTGTCGTTTGCAGTTAGGAATACTTTTTAGGTTATGCCACATAAGTATTTCGATAAACCACTTGTAATGTTGATTTTGAGTTATATGTACTAACAAAATATAAAACTGACAAATAACCAGTGCAGGTGACATAATATTTCAAAATAAATTTTTTATCCAGTACATTGCATTTTCTGAATATATATATATACATACCTATGTGTGTATATATTCATTTTATTTTATTCATATATTCATTCAATCAAGCCTTACTTTTGACAATATAATATAACCCAAGTGCTTCTCACCTTTTTTTATTTATTTTACTCAATAGATCAGCAATAGGTTGCAATAAATAAATTGGAAATAAATAAATTTGTCCTATTTTTGCCCTGAAGAAGAATTTTAGAATAAATTCCAAAAGTTGACAATAAAACCTAACGCATTTCTTTTATTTTCACTAAACAAAGCCGTGCTATAATTTTCATTTAAAATGTATGGCGGATGAAGAGTATTTAACGATAAAATAAATTCGATTTGTCATTCTGTTTATAAGAATGTAGTTTTTAACCTTTGTAGGTGTTTGTTTTTCTCCTCGAAACGCACGTCCTCCATAATTTTTGTACATAGGAGTGTCCTCCGTAAACAGTCTTCTTTTTTCTAATTTTATATATCTGTACGTTGCATATCCAAATATCCTTTTCTTCACAACAAAATATGTACGTTTTACAGATTAAACATGAAAACATTATCTATCCTTCGATATTTTATTTGAGCAAAAACATTTTCCTTGTAATATATTTACACACTGGAAACTACAAACATCATATGTTCTAATCACACAACTACTTTATATGCGTGTTTCGCATGTGCTGATTTTCTACTTTTTCTTGACACACGCATATTATCATCATCACCCATCCCATCACTCATCGGCATCATACTCATAGTTTTACTCACTGTTATATGTACTGGACTGTGACTAAGCACTCCAACTAGTTTATCATCTACTGCCAAACTTATAAGTGTTTTGAATGGAAAATACCATTATTATTATATCATGACTATAACACATGTCTTAGTGTGATATTATCCTGTCATTTAATTCCAAATAAAACTTGCCATATAAAACAGATTATCGTCCTCTCATCGTCGTCGTCATCATCGTAAAAACATAAAAACAAATAAAGGCCGAGTGGGATACGTGCATGTAGAAAAGAATGTGTCGTGATAATGATGGCGATAATAATCATTCGTACCATACCAAGTACTTTCTCTTGCTCCTGGACTAAAATAAAAATATGTGTTACACTTCAACTAATTATGATTATGAAAGCAAAAACATTTAAAAAAAAAAATTTTATTGCTCTCCTTAACTTTTGTCAGTGTGTCTTTCGGTCGCATGAGGTAAATAATGGACAGTTGCCGAGTTGCTCATGTTTATATTTTGCATACTCATAATATTATTTATTATCGTTATTATCCAATACTTAAAATACATATGATGATGAGATGATATATGTCAAAAATATTATATCGGTGTCAGAAATTATATTTGCATACTATTGCACACACGATGTGATGATAAATGATGATGATGTTATGACATTCTAGTCCGTATAACGTGTGAGTGTGATATCTTTTACCTATGTTGGCACTGGCACACATATCATCAAACTACTGTTTTCTGCCGCTCCTCCTCACTCACTCATTCATAATTTGTTGTTGGGGGTAAAGTACACATATGACACAGGAATTGTGTAGTCGACCAGCAACCAACCCATTCATTTCATTAGGAGTTTTGCTCGACTTGTTTTGCAATTCCTATAGGTACTTACTTTCAATCAGCCTTACAACTACTACTATATAGTAGTAATGTCCGTAATATTAATGATTTGTGCCTACGATCATGATAATATTACTTGTCGTTTTTACTACAAAATAATATAATGTATGATGAACACGGACGTAAAATACCTACCTGGTTTCATGCCATAATGCCAAGTAACATGTAAAGTACCTACGTACTAACCCATCGTTCGTAGTATTATAGGATCGCAGGTAATTGGTAACAATAAAGTTTCAGTATTGTACGACGAATCTTGCAAAACTCTGATCGACATATATTGTTTAAAACATTAACTTTAGTAGATTTACATAAATCGAATAAATCGAATCATAATAAAATTTGAACCTAAAAATGATTTGATTTTAAAAACGCTTGTAGGTAGCCTTTCAACCCTTTGATATTTAGTACATCTTTGCTGGTATGACATAACTGGGGTTGCCCATGAGACAGACCTGGGGTTGCCCATGAGACAGACCTGGGGTTGCCCATGAGACAGACCTGGGGTTGCCCATGAGACAGAACCTGGGGTTGCCCGTTAAGCAATTATCAGAACTGACCATGAACTGACCGACCTTTGATCTGGACAATCTTAGCATAAAATGAAATAGTATTTGATTTGCATACCTATTATGAAAGTGGAGAAGTAAAGGGAGGTACTCATGTTGAGCTTATTTGGATAAATTTAGAAGATCGACTTTCTATAAGGTAGTTTTAAAACTTCTTTTACTAAAATTTA
>JAHZNB010006324.1:0-26827 GCA_027744295.1 Callyntrura guangdongensis
TTCAAGCCTTTTTTACATATTACCACCAAAAATAACTAACCATTTTGTTGGCTTGAATGTGCTCATCTATTTCCTCTTTGTTGAGATGTGTAAGTAACAACCAAGCCTTCCAAAGAGAGTGCTTACCTGTACCTACCTGGCCGTTGTTATCATCATTACGGCGATTGTGCAATACCTGTGAAAAATATATATAGAGATACAAAGTGTGTCTTTTTACAGTGTTTTGTCAGCTATAAAAACCACAATGGTATTTATTGCTCGATCCATGAATAGCTTCATCTTCATGGATGGATGGCCAGTCTCACTTCGCTTTTAACGTCTTTTCCTCCCGTCAAAAAAAAATAAAAGTGCTTTTCGTGTCTACATTTTCACTTGAATGCCCATCCGGTCATACATTAAAGAAATATTAAGCTAGGTATTTCGTATTTTTAAAAGAATTATTACCACCGTATTAACTGTCATAGTACACACAGTGGTATAAACTTCAAATGGAATATTATTGCTCAATAAAAAATTCGAAAAAGGAAACCTGTGGTTTTTTAGAGTGCCAGTGCACTCATTAGAGAATTTACGGTTAACCTGCGTCGTCGTAGTTGAAAAATGTAATAAAAAAGAAAAGCTGTATTTTCATTCAAAAAAATGTTTTTAAGCGGCAGCGTCGTCGATAATACTTGGTGCACAGCTAATAACAGCAAAATTTTGATGAATTGACTACAATGTGAATGTTGAACTCCCAGCTTGTAGAAATTCTATGTTCTTTTGAAAAAATCCTATGCTGCTTCAAGATGAAATATAGGTTTTTCATTTCTGAAAGGAATAACAGACGGAGTCAAACAAGCAGCGGGAATGTTCATTCGTACACATTCCTAATATATATGTAATCAAAGCTCAGTATTATGGCTGCGTGTATGCCAGCGCATATCATTTTTTAAACAATGCACTGTACAAAAATTAGTGATGGTTTTAACAAGATAAGCCATATTTACAGACACTGACAATGAGAGAGAGAGACCTGTGTACCTTGTACATTATACAGTACAGTTTGATGTGTGTACTACAACAGCAAGATTTTTTTATTGACGATGAATCTGATGTCGATGTGATATGTGATGTGGTTGAAGAAGAAAAAGTGAAATAAAAAATAATCATAATATAATATATAATTTTTCTAAAAAGTTTTAATGTTTGAAAAAAGTGCGTTGGATTGGCGCATTTAAATGCACTTCAAACCGACAAATATAATATTACACTCTACGGATACGTCCGTTACAATAGATGATTACTAGGGATGCACTATAATACGTGTTGCGTGAATTATGTATGTACTATGTACACGGCGCTGGTATACGAGGTTGTTGTATATAATGTGTATGATGTGTATGGCTGTTTGTTCCCTTCTCGTCTGCACGATTACTTGAAGTAAAGTACAAGTACATGTTTAAAACTTTTTTACTTCGGCAACTGTTATAGCGCAGTCGTGCGTGAACGTCCGACTATTTCTCTGCACGACTGTATAAAAACCACACTAAACCACGGATTTTATATCTACGTTACGTTACACCAGTACAGCTAACCAACCAAAAAAAGTTATCTTCACAGTAACTCTCCTTGTCTTATTCGATGTGAGCAAATTTACTGCAGTAGTAAGAGTAAAAGCATATTGCACGCAAATTATAACGCGTACACAAACAATGATACACATTAACAGTGGTTGTACGATCGTAGTAATATTATTAACCTGCATAGCAGTAGAGTATCAGGAAGATACAAAAAAGTGTGGTAGCGGTAGCAGTATTACTATTATTTTGTACAGGTAAAAGAAAATCGAAAATAAAAATTAGCATGTACACAATTATGATAATACTGATACGAGGTTCTATTAAGAATGCGGTTGCCCTTAAAGCTTATTTTAAATCGCGCTTTAGTAGTGGCATTTTGTAAAGAGTAAAGATTAAGGGGGAATGCATGTTGTATCCAATTTACAATTTTTAAAAGGAATTTCCCACAAGAATGTAACTGCGATTTTTAACTGATCACTGATCTCAACCAACGGCTTAACATCAAAATCAATTAAGTAGTTATAATTCGTGTTTCCTTTACACCTCTAGGTAGTATAATAACAGGAAGCACGGTTATGGTACAGTATCTGTTAAGCAATTCGAAATGTCCTTTTATGGTAAAGGAAACAGCTTTGGCACTTTGGCAGTTTAGTTTTGAGGAAAAATGAACATTTTTGGTGGTTGCTAAAAATTAGCCGTGTTTGCCGACAGAAAATCAAAAGCAGAGTGCGGGTGCCAGTATCGGGATGACACGATGACACCAGGTTTAAAAAATATAGGTAGCTTCAAAGTGCTTTGTTTGTAGTACGTGTACATTTACGGGATCAAAAAGAAATTTTTGACGAGGATTTATGCAACTACGTGGCAGTCAGAGATATATATAGTATTTGTATGTATTACCGGTGGAGCATCGAGCAGTGCCTTGGGAATTGTGAAGAAGGAAAATGAAAAATTGTAATTCTTTTCCCATCTCATGCAAAGCTCGATGTACAGCAACATTCAATATTTTTTACCCTTTCCCTATCAACTTTTTGTTGTGTTTTATGTCCCTCTGGAAAAGCCATTATCAGTCAATTCACCATTCGCTCTCTTTTTTAATCGAAAGATTATCTGGAGTAATAACATTGCCATCATAACTAACACTCTCAACTCTCAGCCAACAACAACACAAAAATCTCAGTCTCACCACAACTGCAGAGACAGACATTAGCGCGGTGAACAGCACAACTGTCATTTAATCTGGAAAGTTTCTGTATGGCATCCCCGCACATAGGGAAATGAAATGAAGCATATAGCAGTCCAAAATTCGTGTACACAGTTCACTCTGTTGTCGGGTTGCACGGTGCCTTTTCAAACAAAAAATAAATAATAATAATATCACTTTATCTTGAATAAAAATACGTAAATTACTTTTTGAAGGCAATAGTAAAAAGGATCATAGGTCGAATACTGTATGGCCTGAACTGGCCTGACATTTTGCTTGTATGACTGGATTTGACCCGCAGAAACCTTGAATGTAAATTAGGGGAGCAGTAAAAGTAAGGAGAACTCCAACAAATGTACATCAAACTGTTGTGCATATTATGTCTGTCTTTGTTTTTAGTCTCTGGAGGAGTAAAATCAGCTATAAATAAAAAGGTGATAAAAAAATTCATATTGATACGCGATATCGCTGAGTTGATATCGGGAGCTTTACCCACATTTATATCTACACGTTTATTTTATTTTATGAATATCGGAGGCGTAGTATTTAGGTACTATAATCTTGCCTACTTTAGGGGAGTAGTAAAACAACACATAACTTGTGTTATGAAAAACTTTTATGGCTGCCTTTCTTCCTGTTTAGTTTAGCTGCGACGATATGGGAGAACTGCGCTACACTACCGACTAAAACCAAAATATCATCGTCATAATCGTATCAACAAGAAAAATATTGGCTGCAGAATGTTTACGTAGACTTTTTGTTCCTTATTGCGCTCTCTTTCAATAAAAAAAGACCGTGTTCATGGTGCATAGTTTATTTTCCTTGTGATGACGACAATATAGCTACAAATACTACGAGACTAGCCAAATTACGGGTAGTTTGTGTGTGTCTTTGGGATAGAAAAAGAAATAATGATTCAAGTTTTCTCTGAAGAAATAAAATCACTTTCAGTGTGGTTTTGTTTACCAGCCCCCAAAAAAATATCTAGTCTGTGTATATGCAACTTGCAACATAATCCTGCAAGACCCTCCAGACAAGTTGGGCACACTTGCCACTCACTCACTTGGTTGATTAGATTAAAAATAAAGAGCGAGAGAGAGAGAGAGAAACGAAAATGAGACAATATCGCCTTTCATCCTATTATGTATGTAAACTTGGTTTAGACGAAGGTAGAGTATAGGTACGAGGGATATGGAATGCTCATTTTGTACACTATGCTATGAAAGTTTTCCAATTTTCCAAAATGAAAATGGATGGTGATTGTGAAGAAGTTGATCAGTGGCGCATTTTTTTCCGTTATTGTTGATTGAGTGGTGGAACCTCTTCTTTCGCCGCCACTGCCACCGCCACTTTGAATCCAGTAACAAAATTTGTCAGATAGAAAGAGCGATGGTGAGAAGCACTGTTGAACACTACTCTCATCTCACCAATTCATTTAATTAGGAGATTCTCAACTTTTAACTTGGTTTTCCTGTCAAAAGTTTCATAGTTTTGGGGTATGGATATGGAATAGTATGGTACGCTACGATGCGCTTTTTGTACACGTGCACCCGTGTAGAGCGCTTCTCCCTGAAAACTCTCAATTTAAAGCGGATATAACGATTATATAAGAATAGTTTTGCAGCTGAGTTGTCTCCTTGCGTTGCCTAAAACGCTGAGTAAGCAAGCATGCATATAAAATTGGAAAGCTTTAGGCTGCTTGTAAGTGTGTGTGTTTGGATTTTTGACTAGATACTTTTAGGAATTTCTCAAATATCTTCCTCGTCTGCTGTCTGTAAACAGAAACAAAAGTGCATTTTCATGGTAGTCAACTTGTTTCATTGATGCTACTTGATGACGATGATAATAACGACGGGGATGATGATGGTATTATGAAGCATCATCATCCTGGAGCCAAAGGGGCTGTGGTGAGACAGAAGTACTACTACTATTACTATTGAAACAGGCAGGCGTTATCCCAAAAATTTCAAATGAATTTCAAATTCAAACAAGATTCTCGTCAACTTCCAAAAAAGGAATGGCAGTCTCCAGTTTACGAATGGTGCGTTTCTTTGGTTTGCTAGCTGATGTTGAAGGGAAAGGCATCAAAAGCACACACAAACAAACACCACCACAAAATCAGCAGCAGCAGCAGAGAACAGCACTCACAGTCTCCAAAAATTCTTGTGGTTTCTTTTTTTATTATCATGAGAGTCTCCTGCATACCACAAATGTTCTGTATAGTTTATGACTTGACGAGATATAAAATGGCTGGCTAGAATAATAGAGGCAGAAAAAAAGTACTTCTCGAAATTCCCTGTCGTCAAACAAAAAGTGCCCTACAGCACAGCGCGGCAGCTGTATCCATCCGTACACTCCTTGTCTCTCTCCAGAATTTCCATACATTTTTGGTCGAACATGATAAAGAAATAATAAATACGCTGCCTTTTAGTTCCTTTCTAAACAGCCATAACTTTATTAGACTGAACAACGGTTTACATGCTTTTGGAGGAGATTTTTATGCTAATCAAAGGAAACTGAGACATCCGACATCCATCCATACTCTCTTTCGCTCTAACTTGCTATCTATCACCTTTTTTTTAAAGTAGCTCACTTTTGGGAACTGCCAGAAAGAGCTTCATTCTTTTAATCTTAATTAATGCTCTGGTTTCTTTTCTTTTTTACAGATGACGAATCGCTCCTCCATCCTTTATTTTCCCGAGCACAACGAATCCAAGCCCGGGTGACACGAGAGGTGGTACATTCTACCACAGTCCGTGGAACCCAGAGACACCAACAACGAGAGAAAAGGGAAATTCCACTTTCCTCCACAGTTCATCCCGTAAGCTATAATAAAACACTCAAATGAACTTAACTTCTCAAAAAAATCTCATAATGAATGTAATAATTTATAGCATTATCATGCTAGTAATGCCCATAATAATTATGATAATGGCAAAATAGAAATAAGCACCCACAAATTCATTTATTATGAATTTTACGACACAAAGTAGTGTGGGAAATTGGTATCATGTTGATCATGCATGCCACATCGTCGTCGTTCGATGTGGCATGCGTGCGTGTGTAAGACAATCATCAGTTCGTCTTGAAAAAAGCACCCCGTCGCATTTTCGTTTATTTTTTCACTGGAACTCGCATTATCATTTACAACATCAGCAACAACTTTGTTTTGTTATAATCAGACTGTTTTTACGACTACCATTGTAATGCTTGCATTCAAGACCAGCAGAAAATTACAATACGTAAAAATTATTATAATGAGAAGACCATGCACAGTATTTTACTTAGTGGTACATAAGACAAAAAAATATTGTAATAATCCATCCAGTTGTTTTCTTTCTGTCGGGCGGATTCCAGCCATATTCTGTACGTCCTTACGTGTTGCATAAGTATTACCTACATATTATTATATATAGGTACCCATACACAAATCCGGGATCGCGTTACTCCCACAACTAGACCAACAATAGCCATAATAAGAAAAGTTGTATTCTCACCTGTTTCGTGTTCCAAAAGGAACTTAACTTGAAACATGCAAACCCTCTTTTGTAAGAGACGTAGAGGGAAAACGATCATCACTATCACGATTGCTAAAACAGAAGAAAGTAACTGAATGTACAGTACATAACAAGGCAAACGCTAATGGCATACGACAAAACAGCATGAACAGCTACGCAAAGAAGTTGTTGCACTGTAGCCGTTACAAAAAATTATATAACTTGGATATATAGCTTGTTTTCCTTTCGAAATAAAAACGCTAAGCCTTTCAGCAGTAGAAGGTATTGTGGTTGGTTGTTCTTATGTTCTTATCATCGCTGCTGTTGTGTCGTGCAAGCAAAAAAGAGGATAAAAAGGACTGAATTAGAGTTTTCATCCATTTTATTCCCCATGATTTGAAAATTTTGCTGTTCCTGCAGCGCCACCAGCAGCATCGGCAACGGTAATCTGAATCTGGCTTGAGGAACGTGAACGTGAACGTAAGAACAAGTTGGTTCAAAATTCTCTCATCATTATTTAATGAAGGAGGAAAAAAGAAGCAACTTACTGCTGTGCGATAATAACCATCGCCGTGCCGTGATGTAAAAAAAAGTCTTTTGTCTTTACGACGATTGCAACAATATAATATTTTTGTATTATAAATATAAACCTATTCAAACGAATATTGTAAGAATAAGAATGTACGTAGGTATATGTATGGGTATAATATTCTTGTTATTCTTGTACTATGTACACATTTACCTGTAAAAATTGTCCGCATTTCCTTCCTTCCATTATTCCATTCTACTCCTATACATATTTACAATCAGATCCCATGGGAGGATTTTTTTTCTGTGGTCTCGTCTGCCATTAGCCTTTTGCCTTTGGTGCAAATGTTGAAAGTGCCAGGTTGTATCCATCCGTCTGCCCATTTTTACAAAAACGTGCAGAGACCACAGTCATCATAAGAGAGCAGTAATCACATTATTTTCCCAGCACAACAAGCTTGTTTGTTGTTAGCGACATACTACTACGCTCAGATTCAGACTTGTACTATGTAGCATTCATTCGGAAAATGATGGCAAATCTGTGCTCCTCCAAAACTGCTACCACAGTTTTTTTATTATTATTTTGGGGAAGAGAGAGGGAAAATCAATGCAAATGATTTGATTGGAGGTGTTCACAGTCAAAAGCCAAATTTCGCCAACATCATTACTACTCCTGCTTGCTTGTCAGGAGTTAGGGTTAGTGGCTTTGACGGCTGGAGTACAGATTATACTGACTTTTGAATATAAAACGTAATTTACCGAGGGGCATTTATAATAATAATAATAATGAGAGAGAGAGCACATGCATATAAATAGGTAAATAACAACATCAACTAGTGTAGTACCTCCATGGTTCATGAGAAATTCTCATAATGAATCTCAGTCTGTATAGTATACATGCATAATGTAGTCTGTAGTAATATTATGATAGAAGCAATGAGCTTATAATTTCCTTTGAATGGAAACTCAATTTTAAGGAGGAGACACACACTCACTAGCTGACTGGTTACTTCAAAGGGAATGTGACGATGCGTATTATTTTGTTTATTGTTCGCAAGTTTGTCTACCACACGAGCAACTCAACAACTAGAGGTCTTTGTACACTGCACTCTGCACACAGTTCAAAAAGGAACTGGGCGTGTTTGGAGAGTACGCTGGAGCAGGTACATGCGTGTGTACATGAGTCAAACCGAGAAAATCCCTATCATCATTCTTAATTTAAAGCTTTTATCGACAAGCGAGAGATAGACATCACTGGATTGGTTACTAGTAGTACTTGTTTCTTATATATTATATGGATTCTCTTCCATAACTTTGTTTAATACAAATCCGGTAGGTAGGGAGGCAGAGGAAATTAATGGAAAACATTTTACTCGTGGCCAAGTCATAAGTGCTGCTGTGATGATGATGAGTCTGGGGAACTTTTCAGCAACAGCAGGAACGAAAGTAGAAACTACCAACAACACTATGATTTAGTAATGAAGCCAAACCACTACTAGGGACTCTAAATAATGCATAATTTGCCGCTGTTGTATAATGCATGTGTTTTGTTTTGGTCGCTGTGTAATGTGGTTGTGTGTGTAGTTGGCCTTTATTTGTGTTGGCTCGTAGACATACATACACGGGAGGCGAGGAGGATAACTAGGTTTGTAGGTAGTATACATCTCTATAACCGGTCAGAAATTTTATTGCTGATAGAAGGAATGGATTAAAAATTGATTGATTGTTTTGAATGAACGTTGTATTGATTCCTGTTGTTGTATGAAACTCAAAATGAATGAAAAAAAAGATTTCATGTTACACGCTGTTTTGTTGCTTTCTTGTTTTATAGGATGGCGGGCATGTGGAGAAAATCACGGTCACTTTACCTCTGGACGGGAAACAACACGTTTTGGATATGCAGCTCAACAGGTAAAAACACAAGTGCATTTAAATATAGAGAAATGCGTAAATATAAGGACGAGCCACAAAAGGAAACTTTAAATAAGCAATTGCGTAATTTATATGCGACGTATTTACATAACTTTGTGTCACAGGGATGGTGCATGCTATTTTGGATAGGAAAAACTAGGGACCTAGAAATGTGTGTAGATAGTAGATACACAGGAATAAACATTTCATAATTTACATTTTCCAGCAGATAAGGTTTATTACTATCGTTTAAAAAATCAAAACATCGTACGATAAGATTACGTATTACAGAACAGCACCTAATAATAACAGTTTGTAAGTCTGTCAGTAAAATATATGAATTCTTTCTCGAGTTTCAGTCTTTGTTGATATTTTAGCATAACCACTATAATTACATTTGTGTGGGAGCCAGGGAGTTAAAATGATAATAGCATTTTTCAAAGTACACATCATCGGGATATATGATCTTCCAGATAGTTAGATAGAAAACAGCTCGACTCTACCATTTTCCAGACGAGCTACTTTTTATCTTTTTTTGCCACTACCGAAGTAAAGACCAATGAGCAAAAAACAAAGTTAGTTTTGGAACAACAACCACTTTATCATTATCATTACGGACAAAGAGATATTAGTGGCGTGAGAGTGAAAGAGAGAGAGAGAGAAATGGGAGCAAAATAACTTTCAAGAAGAAAAAATCACGGCATACTAATACTTAATACTTAAAGTATGCTGGCTTATAGTTCACTCTTCAAAGAACTTTTACTACACGCCATCTCCGAACGTCTTTTTTTCATACCAATATATTTTTATATAACACGGCCTCTGGCCTGGCCCATAATGATGATCTTTTCTATTGGCTGGTGGGGTACAACAGTAATGCTGAGCTTTGGAAAAAACGCGACATTTAACTGTTTGACTTGCTTCACTTGGTGAAATGAACATAATATATTACGCAACGTTAGCAAAGAAAATGTACACATTCGAATCGGCAAGCAAAAAAAAAAAGATTTTCTCTGTGTAAAGATTTTACTTTTTGCCACGCCATCGTCATACTGACACCACCAGCATAAAAATATATGGTGCAGGCAATATTCGTTGTTGTTGTCGTTAAATTGTTTGTCACAAACAAAAGAGATCTCTGGAGTTGAAAATATCACCATTATACGAAGCAGTTCCTTTTTTCGTTTCTTTTCTCCACTCTCCGCACTCGAAGTTATAGATGCACGTAGTTTGCTTTATCGTTCCATTTTTCCATCAACATGTCGTTCTTCATTTCACTTCATTATTACGGGCTTTTTTACACAATCAAGAGCGTTGTATGCGTTGAGCTGAGCACTTCATGGAGCATGTCGTTCTTGACGATGATTTAACTTTTCCGAAAGAAGAATATATATAATTTCAGAGTGCACGCTACAAAAAAATATTGTGGAGAGTTTTTTTGCTGAGTAAAACGTAAAAAAAAGTAGAGAGAGAGAAGGAAAGAAACGATGATATTATTAGTTTTTGTTGTTGTGTTGTGTACTTTGTTGTGGGAGTAAACAAAACAACCACACAGATCAAACAGGATAGATCTTTTTGGTTGATTTCAAAGATCTTTCTTCAGACCTTGACTACTTTTTGGTTTTGTATTATTGGAATTTATTTGTGTTTACTACTCCCCTTTCTGCTTGTTGTGGTGTCTGCATGGCATGTTTTCAGATTTGTTCTGAATCTCTGAATCTGAGACGTTGATGGTGGTGGTGTTGGCGTGGCTGTGGTAAAAACTGATGATGATACTGATGACGCTGATGATGTAATAGACGGAGCAAACAAAAGCTTCACACATTACACTGCATTACATTATATTACATTACACAAACACACTCACACTCACTCAGACGAGAGACGAACCAGCAACTCAAGCTTAATGAAAACAAAAGAAAATTGGTTTTGGCAATTGGGCAATAAACTCTTGGCTCTCTTTTCCCCTGCTCTTGTTCATCAATCCTTCTTTAGTCCAAAAAATACCTCTTCACGATATGCGCTATGCATCAAATACATTGTTTAGCTGAAAGTTATAGTTCTCGTCTCTCTCTCTCTCTCTAGAAAAAATAAATGTAATAGTTGAACACAGAGAGAGATTTAGACCAGAGATGTGGGATTCACGACAAGACAAGATGACGACGACAACATCGCTGATGATGATCAAGTGCAAAGTCCTTTAAACATTTGCATTGGCATTGCAACAGAAAAACAGTAAAATGGAGTGTTAAAGCCAAAAGTAAAGTGTTTGGCTTAACTCTCTGCTCTTTTTATTACGAGAAAACGAAATAACGCCAAAAACACAATGATCCCTATTGTATTCCTACCACTTCCTCCATTATCATTATCATCATCCTCAACGTCTTGTCTCCTCTCTCTCCGCTGCATTTTCGTTCATTTTATGCTGTAATAACGCTACCACCACCACACCATTTTCAATAGTTAACAGACAAGAGCGTAATGATGAAAACGATTATGATGATGGGCCTAAATGATAGGAATCTGTGTGTGTGTAAAGTGAGGGCGACGACGACGATGGTGGTGATCATGATGACTATGTGAGAGCACAATGTCTTCCACACCAAAACAAAGACTATATAAACGACAAAACCGTTTTAACAACAATAACAATAATTTGCTATTTTCCATTTTATTTTATGTGCGTTTTCAAAAGCGGAGGGAGAGGTATAAGGGGGAGGAGGAGACGCGTAGACAAAAGGTGGAGAGAATATTTTAGTGTCGTGTTGTCGGCATCTTTTAACCTCACTTTGAGACTTTGTCGTGTTAACGGGAAAATTGATAAAGTTTAAAAAGATTACTGTGGTACAACATGAAAAAGAGAGACACAATCAACAATACAGGGCAGACACACGCGTTGATGATGATGATGATGATAAAAGAGGAAAACAGTAAAAGCATTTTCTTTAGGGAACAAAAATGGTCTCATTCTGTACTGTTGTGGCTCATTTACATGAAATAATTATTCAAGCATAATGGAAAAGGAGTGTAAAACAACTTGGTTGATTTATTGATGTGTATTTTGCATTTTCTGTTGCAGGGACCTCATTCCAAAGGGTTACTTTGAGCGTACGCAGCAGGAGAACAAGACTGTGGTACACCGTCCCAGCTACGAGGAGGTGGATGTGTGCCACTACCATGGAAAAATCCGAGGACACCCCAAATCCTGGGCAGCCCTATCTACCTGCGATGACGTGATCAGGTATGTAAATTACAGGACTGTCGTCGTACAAACTAGAAGGGTTTATATACTAGTATGTACATGCCGTTGTTGTAACTGAAAAAAATGATTGATCATGACAAACTAACTGGTAAAAAAGTGCGAGTACCTTGCGTTAGAACTAAATTGACCAATTTGTTTTTTAATTGGACAAACCAAAGGCTTTTTTAATTACTCGTCACGCACAGTGCACATTGTGCAAAAAAATATTCTTTGAAAATCTGGGCGTTTTTCTCTCTATCCCTGCTTACTTGTGCATTCAGTCATTCTTCTTTTTACTGCCGTAAGGGGCACCGGCTGGACGAACACCAAAAGGTCCATATTTAGAAATGCAAAAGGGGAATGAGCTCGTACTTCATTTTTTCTTTCAAGTCAACGTCGACTCTTATTTACAAACAGAGTCTCCCACTTTTTGACAGACTAGTTATTATTGGAGATTTCCTGATGACTGGCTAAGTACTAAAACTTACTAGAGATAGGAGAGAGGGAGAGAGGAGAGGAAATGAGAGCACTACTACCTCGTTTTTCTTTGAAAGTGAACAGAACATTATTATTACATGATATAGTGGGAAATGAATGTAAGGATGATACATCACTGCCATTTTTCACGACGATGGGAAAGAGAAACGCCCAGACAATTTTACGAAGACGAAAAGATGGTAGTGCTAGGCAAAAATTGTTTTGAGAGAAAGTAGATAAAAAAATGAGCAACACGACGTTAGCACTGAAGTGAATAAAGCTCGCTAGTGACGCTTCATTCTATCATCATCATCATCATCACCATCATCAACTTGATGAGAAGCGTCATGATGAGATGAGAGTGTTGAGACATTTTTTATTTGAGGACGACAAATGATGATGATGATGAAGATTACGGTTATGTTATGATGGCGTTACGAGCCGCGCAAGCAATATTATTTAAGTTAATGGTAGCCCTGCATTCATTTTTTCACAAAATGGATTTCGCAGAGCATAAAAAATAGTGAAGAAGAAGCAAGCTTTAATGAAGATTACTGCCACGGCAAAAAAAAGAGAGAGATCGAGAAAAAAATGAAATGTAAAGAAATTGTAATAAGGAACGTGGTATTAATGCGTATGTGTGTGTTTGCTGTTTATTACGCAGAGGAGCCGTGTTTGATGGGGACCAACTTCATTACATCGAGCCAGGAGTAGATTCCACGAATGGGGAGGGTGATGATGATGAAGAAATGAAGACAAAAAGGGGTCCATTATCTTGGGATCTTGTTCATCTGAAACCTGAACACCTAACTAGAAATACAAGCTGTGGTAAGTATGAAATTCGCCCTAACTGAAATTATGACAAAAAGTGAAGGCGCTAGTTTTTTCTCCTTTTTTGCATAAAAAGGTGATTTTCGTATTGTCGTTGTCTTGTGCGTTGCAATGATGCGGCTTTTCAAGGTATGAAAATGATGCCATTATGTTATGGTGCCATTTTAATGTCCTGCTTGTCGTTGTTCCATTTTCACAAAATTTCATTTTCTATTTTATCATACGAGCAAAGTTACAATGGCAGAGGAGGAGGAGAAGCCAGCAAAAACTGTTTAATTAAAAGTTGCCTTGTTCTCGTTGCTGTACTTCAAAGTACTTTACAGCACACACTAAGAATACCTTTACATACATATCAACTGACAAAAAAATGTCACAGAAAGAGAAAAGGTTCCTATCGTCATTTTATTACTTTTGTAGTTTGGTACCTGTGCAATGTTATTGCCACCACCGAGAGCCATTAGCTAAATTGCAAAATTACATACGCGAGAACCAAAAAATGTATCACCATCACCGGCAGAGCAAATGTACGTGTCGTGTTTACCGAAGTGGATAAGAAGAGGGAAATAATTTTCCACCTTTTTATTATTTTCTGCTCTTGCTCCTGTAGCAATATGGCAAGCATATCTATTACGAATATTACGATTATCGTGGGTGGCTGCTAAAGGTGTAAGCCAGAATGATCGATTTTTTTCTGGAATATTTATTCTACTTCTCTTTTTTTTATTCCGCTGATGTCTTTGCTCATCTGTCAGCGTAATAAACTTTTTCCCTGTCTTATGTAGAAGAGTGCGAGCGAGGTGATGGAATTTTAACGGCATGTTTTCCGTCACACACATACAGAGCGTAAAAATGTTTGGCGTACAGTTGGAAGCTTTTGAAGGCAGCGGAAAAAAGGAATTCAATTGACTGGGATGAGTCAGCGTGTAGCAACACAGCAGCAGCGACATTGCCTCTGAACTTTATAACCTTTTTTACACGTGTTGTGTGTGTTTTTGTGCATGGGTATCTTCCAAAAAGTTTTAACTGCCTTTCCCATTTACCTTTGTAACAAGCCAAAAGACACTAAATAAATATGCAGATCACATGGACGTTTATGGGGGAAGAATGGCTTTTTTATTTCCCTTTTGCCAGTATAATCTTCGCGTTCATTTTCATGTGCTGTGTGTATTTCATACCAAGAAGTACAACTCGCATGTGTAAAGATGTTTAATAGCATGTTTTCCCTTTTCCTTAATGTTGGCTTCTTCGTTTGAAACAATCTGTTGTTTAGTTGCTTGTTACACAATATCTTTCTTCCGGCCACTCGTGGTGCATTTATCTTTACGATAGTACACGATCACACGATGAATGCTTAGTTGGCTCCAAAGAGAAGACATCTCTTTGGTACAAATGCAAGCATTCTAGGGGTGCAGAAAATACGTCAAAACGGGTTACGGTTACTTACTGCTTACTACTCCGTTTATTATTTACAGAAAGAAACGTAGCACTTGGGTTTGAGATATCGTTTCCCTCTTGCGCTGCAATAGTTGCAATAAATAATAAAAAAAAATACGTCTAGGGATATTTTTCCTACAATTTACATAACAGCCGACGTAAAGATCACGTTTTTACATTAATTTTCCCTTTTTACTATGAAAAATGGCGAAGATGATCTAATCACTAGAGGAGGGAAACAAGCTTGGTTGATGGAGACAAGAAGAGGACAGAAAAGAGATAAAAAACAAAAAGTATTCAAGTGAAAACTATGAACATCTGGTTGACACATGCTGCAAAACAATCGACATTGACAACATGGGCCAGTGCGCCCCATCATAGATTACAACAGATTATAGGGACCTCCGAAATGTCTCTACCTTCTGGTTTGCTCCGGCAACTTTTTTCTTTGCCATCTTCATCTTTTCAAAACTTGCTTTCTGAACAATCTTGTAAAAATATAATTGAATCGTATCCTATAGGAAAAGTCGTCATCAGTTGTTTTGTTGGACCACAGCAGCCGAATGTAAGTAGGCAGACAGACAACGAAAAACCAGTCAAAACAACTGGACAGCTGGTTCATTCAAAATTATTGTGGCGAAATCATCTAAATAATACGGTTTGCCACAGGGTAAAGTGCTTCAATTGCAATTTCTTAGGCAAGCTGATTGTGTGTGCTCATGTTTTTGAAGGTGAAGGTGGCCACGGCCACTAAAATCCAGAAGAAAAAATACAGAAAATGCATTTTTATGCTTGACGATGTCGATCGTCTCGTGTTCGTGTGTAGCACCACTCTTTCATCATTTCTGCCATCCTCATTAACTCGAGCTAATTAATGGGATACAAAAAGATGGTGAAAACGGGAAACAGTTGGCACGCGTTATGTAATACGCATAAAGGACACATGTCTAGCAATTTAAAGCTTTTAATTTTGTTTAAAAAATCGAAACATGAAACAAGGCACACACAGAGGGTAGTAATATTCCTATTGCCGAAATAAGAAAATTGCTTATTGCAAGACCGGTCTTTGTGCTTCAATTCAATTGCATGAGTTGCCAAAGCCATGCAAAGGATATTAGAAGCAATGTGCATGCAACTAGCATAGCAGCAGGCAGCAGCACAGCGAACGACCTCAACCTGCAGCTGTGTGAGAAAATGCTTAACCAAACCTGTCTCTTAACGCGCAACGCGAACCCGCCAGAAATGGGAGTAAGGAATATCTGCGGCTTTTGCACGGATAGTGAACTTCCAAAAGCACTTCTCTTGCTAGTCTGTAGAGAAATCCTAAAGAAACCCAATGCATTCAACAAGAGAAGCGTTTTCTACTTTACATTCCCCGTAGAAAAAACCAGCAACCTTTTTGGTCGTATTGGGGGTAGATGAAATTCTTCGACTTTTTATGGTGCTGGTAGCGGGTTTCTCCTGGGTTGTTTTGTGACTTCTTACTACATTGGTGCGGATTTCTCTCTTCTCTCGTGCTGCTATTTTTGCTAGTTTACTGACTATTCGTGCGAATATTTCATGTGTTGTTAGTTAACTGACTATAATTATATTTGAAAAGCGATCTAATTCTAATTCCAAACACCAAAAACCAAACGATTCCTTCAAACTATCAAAACACGTCATGGGTTCTTCACTTTTTTTTAGCATTTATGAACCAATGGGGCGAATGGAGACAAGTTTATCGGCACTTCATTTTCCAACATTTCGAAGGCTTTACACATTTTACCGTGGAAAATATGTTTTCATTTCTGTTCTTTCCATTTCTCCGAATAAATGGCTTAATTGGTTTCCAACGCCATGCCATAAAGGTACGTAACACATGCGTTCAAGCTGATTATATGCCGCATAGAAAGTTACTCGCAAAAACGTGACTGCTTTCTTGATATCTGTTTACGTCCAAAAGATTAGATCCTGCCTAACAGTGCAGCACACGTGTGTACTCTGCGTAGTAGGAACATTTTATAATAATAATCAACATCACAAACGCCATTTTAGTAGCAGAGATACCACTAGCGCGGTTTAGTTTATTTATCCATTTTCTGGATCCACCACCACCACCTCCGCGGTTCTCATAATCAGCACGCTACGCACACAGAATCCAGATTACTTTGTTTGCTTTCTCTGTGATAATGTTTTGGAATCTCCGCGAATTATTTTTACTCCATGCGTGTACACCAACATATATTTGGACTTGGTGGTACAGCATCAAAGATATCTTTTGGTTCTTATATGTGTCCTCGTGCATACAGCGTGCCATTTGATGTGCTACTTTTTGTTGTAATTTCATCTCTCGCTCTCTCTGCCTTGAACTAGCACTACTAAAGCTGCTGATGATGGTTCTCGGGATTGGAATTTCGATTAGATTGGAAAGGGTTAATGTACGAGTAAACGCACCAGCAGGAGCTCTTGTCCTGCTCGTGCGTATTTTTATTTTCTTCAACTAACTGTCCAACAGCAACAACCGCATCCATCCACTTTATCAAAAATATGCGTAACACTCGTGTACTTTGGTTTATTACTGCGATATGATGATGACGATGATATTATGATAGGTATTGTGCT
Organism: Callyntrura guangdongensis; assembly: GCA_027744295.1. Lineage (NCBI taxonomy): Eukaryota > Metazoa > Arthropoda > Collembola > Entomobryomorpha > Paronellidae > Callyntrura > Callyntrura guangdongensis. The sequence continues at coordinate 17,287 of JAHZNB010006324.1, forward strand.
CGTGGACAGAGAGGCTGCCTCTCTGTTTGTTTACGCGTAAGATCGCAGTGTACGCTACAAACTACGAATAATGCGAGCATTTTATAATAAGAAGAACAATTATGCGTTTATTGCCTCCATTATCAAATTGAGCAGAACAAGCGTAGAGAGTTGTAAAAAGGGTTAAAATTGATTGACACGACGAGATACATTTTTTTCTCAGTAGCACACATTATTTCTCTCCTCTTATTTCACCGTATAGTAGTTGGCAATGGACTACTCTGGAGATATGTGTCACTCTGTCAGTTTCACTTAAGTGGGTTTGTATACACGCCTGTCACTAATCTGCACAGAATTCAAATCAAATGCAAATGGGAGAAAATGAAAGAAAAAAAATCAGATCTGGAAAGGATGTAAAAATCGACTACCCAACAACAGAAGAGGGTCTGTCTCGTCCTCGTCATTGATACCAACTTACCAACAGACATGAAATGTTGGACTCCCTTCTTCCTCCACTCTCACGTTTTGTATTTAATACTAACAGTGCCGTGCAGGACAGATATGAGACCCAAACTTGCTTGGAATTTCAAATCGCAACGACGACGACGACACTCCTCTGGTGATCGTGATCATGTGGAGATTGCTGAAACTGTGTAGTATAGTTTAGTAATAGAAACCCCTGTAGCACAAAACTTGAAGTCAAGCCTCAAGACTGAAGCTTGTTTCTCCCTCCCCCTCTTCTGTTCCTCATCATCATCTCTGCTGTAAATCAGTTAACGACATGCTTAATGCTCTTCTTACTTAAGTTTCCAGTTAACTTCCACGATATCACAAAGGAAAAAAATACCAATCCTCCATTGATTCAGTTTCAGGCAGCGATATCAGATGCTTTAAAACTCAAGTGTAATCTGGGAGATTGAGAGGCAAAGAAAAGGGTGAGAGAGGAGAAGAGAGAGGGAGAGGAAAAACTCGTTTTCAATTTATACATTCATTTGCCATAATCATTTCCTCCTTTCCTTGAGCGAGTTGTTAGTGTTTCATATCATTATCAAGAACCTATCTCTGCTGGTTCGCTACCAGAGCATGGTATAAAGGGGGTATAAATAAATAGTGCGTATTTTAGGATGCTATCAGTTCTAAGTACGCAAGCATTGCCATCAGGTTGGATTAACTTTGTACAAACAATAAGCTTCTTTCATTTCCAACAAACTCGACNGGATTAACTTTGTACAAACAATAAGCTTCTTTCATTTCCAACAAACTCGACGCAACATTTTTCCCCACGAAAAACTTTTCTTCAATAACTCGATGCGCGTAGCCGAAAAGTTTTTTTTTTGGCATAGCTAATTAGCTCGTAGCGTGCAAAGAGGAAGGAAGCCTAACATTGGAACACTGGAAAATGTAGAGACGAAAATGGTTTTATAATATCCCATGAGTCACTCGGCAGAGGGTATATGTGGGAAACAGACATGTTTTTATGTTAAGTCATTTTCACGAGAGAGGAAGGAATAAAAAATGCATTTAGAAGACTTTTTTTACGAAACGACCACTTTTCTTGCTGGCACATTTATTATAATGAAAGGGGTGCTGGTCGTGATGAAGAGAATATGATGTAGAGGGAAGAGGCATGATTTTGCTGAGTCAGTAAAAAGGGAAATGAAAAGTCAGACGGTTCTTTCTCTATTATTTCGAATAATTAGGTATGTTGTATTTTGAATGTAGGATTTTTTTCACCTGTCGGCGTACTTTCTTGTAAAGAGAAAGAGAACAAACAGTTGTTGGAGTTGACTGTTATTTAGCTTATTAACTGGCGACAGAAACATTACGATGTCATGATTTAAAATGTCAAAAAATTTATATTGTATTGTAGGCCATGCAGATCACGAACATGATGATGGTCACCCAGTAAGCCTAACTGACGTCTTATATAGACGTAAAGGAAACAACGGGCTTGACATCAGTGCCTTGACGTCTTCAAACGGGAAAGGCATTTTGAAGCGGGTGAAGCGTGGTTACTCCTCGCATGACGACACACGGGTGCCATACAACTCAAACGGAAAGTCCCGCTACGTTGAACTGGTCATCGTAGTTGACAATAAAAAATACAAGGAACTCGGTGGCGATTTGAAAGCCGTGCGAAGAAGAACCAAAGACATTGCAGCTATCGTCAATTCGGTAAGGGAATAAAAAGTGGAGCGTTGCCCCGTGTGAAACGGATATTAACAATGACAGAAATGGCAAAATGGGAGTTATTTATGGACTCTTTTCTTTTGCAGCTGTATGCTCCTCTCAACATTTTTATTGCGTTGGTGGGCATGGTGGTATGGACGGAGTCTGACGAGATAACGATTAAGGCTAATGGAGATGATACATTGGCTAGCTTCTTACATTACAGAAAGGAACGACTCCTCCGAGATCATCCCAACGACAACGCACAACTACTCACGTAAGACGCAGAGTGTTTAATTATAATGTAGGAAGAAATATTTTGGTATGTTTTATGAGGATGCTGATTATGAAAGACAAAGCGAGAGAGGTTACACAAAGGATGAAGTAACAAGGGTGAAAAAATCATGTTTTGAAATCGTGTTGGAACAGTTGACACAGATGTTTATGTAAATTAAGTATGAAGTGAGGAGAAGACGGGGTGGGAGAGATAAAAGAGGAATTTTGGAAATTCTTTCGTCAAAATTAAAAGTACCATGCATATGTGAAAAGTTTCCTACACACGAGCATTGCTGTAAATGTTACTGCAAAAAAGACAGTGTGCTAACAAAAAATGGCTTAAGGTGATAAAAATATGCGCTAATGAGATTCAGGATTCAACACATCGTGTCATCCGCCATTTTTACAGGGCTGTGGAATTTGAGAATGGCGTTGTTGGGAAAGCCATGCAAGGACCGATTTGCAGCTATAAATACTCTGGAGGAGTCAACTCGGATTTTAAAAACAATGTGATTGGAGTAGTTGCTACCACAGTGGCGCATGAGTTGGGTCATAATTTTGGCTTGAGTCACGATACGGAAAAATGTACTTGTCCAAGTACTAACAACCGCTGTATAATGGCTGCTTCAGCAAGGTACATAAAATGAAAAGTGAAATATTTTAATTTTATGGCAATTTCTGAAATACACTGCTCACATCACCAGTTCAACAAACTATACGACGATGATTTAAATTCCATTTCACCAATCATCATGCTTCAAGATATTTCTCCGTAAATCGAACTACTTACATATCTTTCCTATCTTTTGAACATTTCAGTTCAAATCGAACTATGCATTGGAGCTCCTGTAGTTTGAAGGACTTTGCGTACGCTTTTGACCACGGAATGGATTACTGCTTGCGCAATAAACCAGAAAGGTAGAAAGTAATCCGCAATTTAAGAATATACTTCGAGGGCTCATATTTTGACTAACCACAAAATATGTCTGTGCCACAGGCAGCATTTTTAACTCTTATTTTTATTCAGTATTTTGATAAGGCGTTATAATTAGTAATTGTTTCTTCGTCTCTGTTCAGCTTATACGAGGGGCCCACTTGCGGAAATGGATTTACAGAACCGGGCGAGGAATGTGACTGTGGCCTTCCCGAACACTGCGAGAATCCATGCTGTGACGCCAATACATGTATGATACACTTGAATGCGACGTGTGCCTCAGGAACGTGCTGTGACATGGAGGTAGGTGTTGTGATTTGTTTGCTAAATAGACGGAGTTTGAAAGCATACTTGAAACACGATCCGAATAATGTAATTGGTTAGTGCTATGCCATACGTACGAATGACCAGTGTAATTAAAATCATTCTCCTCCGTCTTCGTAGACGTGTCATGCCAAAGCCGGAGGGACTATATGTCGTGAAGCCACAAAACTCCTTCAGGAAACAACTCGAATGATCTCTGTTACCAGAAAAACGCCAATGGCTCTCGACATGCCCATTGCGGCTACAATTTGACCACAGAAAAATACGCGAAATGCCAACAAGAGTATGTTCCTGCTGAGCTATTTATTTACAAAGATTTCAAAATGTTTTTTTTAAATGCACACCACATTACGAGTTGATTTTTACATACTTTCCCAGGGACGTAAAATGTGGCATTTTGCACTGCCAGATGAACAGTGAAAAACTAGAGTTTGGTTACGAGTCCGTATCCATTTTGGCTAGTTTCTTCGTAAACGCTGGTGGGAAGATTCATCCCTGCAGGTCCGTCATTGTTGATTTCGGCTTGGCCGACATTAATCCTGGAATGGTCCCGGATGGAGCAAAATGCGGCTCGGATAAGGTAACAATAAGACTGAACAAAACTGTTATTTCACAAGTAACGGCTTGTACTCTGTACTTTATTAAATTATGCATGCAATGAGTTGATGTACAGACTGACGTCGGAAGAACATGACTTTTATTTCGATAGGTCATTGCGTTTGTTTGTACTTGAAATGTCTTTCTGGTTAATTTGTTTAATGAACTTTTGCACTTTATTATTGAATTAATACTTATTAAATTATACAATAAAGATTTTCATGATATATTAAATGGTTCGAGTAAATACGTATGGTGCATAATATGCATACCATCAGTAGACTATTATAGTATCGTATATAACCGTAAACTGCATTTAGCCCTCTGTTCCGTTTCCTTTCCTGTGAGTTTGCCAGTGTGGAGTAGGTACATGTCATGTACATATGTACATATCTTAGTCCCGTACCTATATATCTGCATGTGTGAAGGAATAATATTAGCATGCAGTATGTTATGGTTTTATTTATATCCCAATGAAATTTGCATACTAGCATATTAGCAAGCAGCCGTAGTAGTGGTAGTAGTAGTAAAACTAGTTGCAGTTTAGTCCTCCTAATTTGTTTGTCAATTGTACGCCAGTAAAAGTCCAAAAGTCGAACGAAGTTGTTTATTTTACTTTTTACGCTGCTTGTCAACTGTTGTTGTTGGAGTTGGACTGATACCTTTTAATACCAACATTCAACTTTTTATCGTCTAAGTTTGTGGAATAATGTGTTTTTATTTGATAATTCATGTGGGTTTCTTTTACATTCCTGGCTGTCCTTGTTTTAGATGTGTGTAAACCAGAAATGTGTTCCAGTGGGTTCGGTACTAGGCGTGACAGCGCCGATTTGCGATCACGATTGTAGCGGTCGCGGTGCTTGTAACAGTAAAGGACACTGTCATTGTGACGAAGGATACGGAGGAACTTATTGCGAGGCGAGTGGTTACGGAGGATCCATTGATAGTGGACCGGCACGAGATCCATATGGTGAGAGCGGATTTAAAAACATAATAATAGTGAAAACATTCTTGTTGTGCGTCGAAAATGACATAAAATGGTTGATTTCTACAGGCACTTCGAGGTTCTTCAAGATTTTATACGTAACATTCCTTGGTTTCATTCCGTTGATTGCCATTATCACGTTTTACATTTACTACGCCGGAGACTACTTCAAAAAGTTATGCTTCAGTGTTATTACGTTGCAAGCGTTTTCCGGTGCAAACAGGTACATACTAATTATAAACGGTTCCAACAGTTATATGTGAGGGTGAAATGAAGGATGGTATTATTAAATGTTTGAGTTTTTTATTTCAGGTCACAACGTTACAACAATAAACCGTCGTCAAACGGGTCAGCTGGTGGTGGTCTTCGAACTCGGGATATCTCTTCTCCAACGAGCCAAAGTAACAGTAATCCCACCTCTCCTCCAGGTGATCCTGGTGCTGGGGGTGAGGACTTTTTTGGCCAGTACAAAGGTTTCTCATTATCCCCCATAAAATCTTCCCCTTTGTCCCAACAACGAAGTGGAGGAGGATCATCTACACCTAACGCGACCACGGGAAGTTCTCACAATAACAATAATAACGAACCAACCTCAAACTCCAGTAGTAACTCTCTTCCAAACGGTTCCATTCAAAGCGAAACCAACGCAAACGTGTACTACTCGCCAGTGCCAAAGCAGACGGAAACTTTAGTGGGAAATAGTGAACGACCCAGCGGTTTTCGTCTTCCTAATCCCCAAACAAGTTTTCTGCAGAGCAGCACTACAAGTGCAAACAGAAGTGTAACTCGAGTCAGTTGGGCACAACCTATTGCAAGTCCTTTACCAGTGTCTCCTGGGAGTGAGGACGAAAGTGCGAACAGTGACACGCCGTTGTATGAGAACACGGGGGCAGAAAAGGGATCACCAAAAATTCAAAAATTGGCACAGTCAAGTCCACTTACACCTGGAACACACCAGTCAGGAAAAAATAGGCCAGTCAGTAGTCCTGACGCACTTGACGAAATGAAACGTTTTAGCATTGGTGGTAAAGGGAGCAAAAATGTCACAGACCCACAGAGTCCAACTGCAAAAAAAGAATCCAGTTTTGGCAGCACCTCGGCGTTATCGCGATTGGCAGCTGCAATTCCCTTTGTACGCAGTTCATTTAGATTAACGTCGAGTTCCAGTACTGACGATAACAGCAAGTCTGGTAAAAGCAAAAATTTTCTTAAGAATGTGAGTCGGGGCAATCTAGAAATATCGAAGCCCATTCTGCAAACTGATGCCATTAGAGCAAAAGGATCTAGCGACCAAGTGGACTCGTCCGCAAGATATGCTAATGTTCCTGTCGCGGATGATCACGTCAAGAAGCCTGCTTTGAAAAATAATGATCGAGTACGGGGTCAGACTCCACCTCCCGAAGGAAGCAAGCCAATTCCTAAAGTTCAGAGGGCTCACAGCATGATTCAGCCTTCCAGTAGCAATCGAAATTCGATTCATGGCTCCAATCCCAATTACAATTCACTTCGTCGACCAAGGCCGTCAGTGCCACCTCCAAAGCCACCCGAAGCGCCTCCACCTCCACCACCCACTTACATGACTAGCTTTAGTGAAGCAAAGTCAAAGTTTTTAACACAAAAGAGTTTAGAATCTGATGAATCAACGTCAACGACAACGCCCCCTCCTGTTCCACCTCCCAATGCTCTTGTTTCTACCCCTGTTTCTACGCCCCTGTCATCCAGTCAAAGCCCTAAAGGCTTGCGAGGCTCGCTCGGAAAGTTTTCTTTTGTATCTAATAGTCGCAGTCGCAGTGCCTCGCCATCTTCAGCAACCAAACCTTCGACCACCGCCATCACTACGCCCCCTACCTCAACTTCCCTGTTTAAGGCCCCTATTGCTAAGGTGGAGGAATTGAACTCGCCTTGCTCCCCACCTAACAATTCAACTAAAAAATCATCCAGCATCCCAAAGGCTGAGCCCAAGCAAGAAAATATTTACGATACCATTGACGAAGGAATGGTCGCTTTAACTTTAACTGGAACAAAGAAAACTCCGCCATCTGGACTTCCGTTGAAAAAGAACGGTTCTGGCTCATCCTCGGGTGAGTCTAGTCCAACTACCAAAAAGTCTAGTCGTCGCGGCAGCGAAGAAAAGATTGAGACCTTATCAACCGGTAGCTCAGAATCAAATGGTGGGCTTCTCTCCGAAATAATTTTGGAAATTCAACAGAGAAATAAGGAATCCATTTACAATTCCGTGGATAGACGGAAGCAACGACGGGAAAAGAAAGCAGCTGCAGCAAATTCTACATTAATGGCTGAAAGAATTAAGCCAGAAATCACAACTCCAAAGCCCACCATATCAAGCTTGTCTGGGGGAATGGGAAAACTGTCCTCTAGTCCTGCAAGTAAAACGTCTTCCCCTGCAAGTAGAGAATCTACACCACCCAAATCCTCGTTTTCTCCCAATGCCTCAAGGCGCTACGTGAGCCCTCTGAGCAATCAGGCATTTCCTTTTTACAAAAAACCAACCGGGCCTGGTTCCACACCGTCTTCAGCAGCATCAACAGCAGGTCCAGCTTCTACTGTAGTGGATTCATCTGTTACTGTTAGTAAACCAAAAGTTGTACTCAACCCCACAGTAGTCAGCCCTCCTGTTACCACATCACCATCCAGTAGTAACAACACTTTGTCTAGTCGTCAACATTCGACTTCCTCTCTTTTATCCAACTTATCAGCACCACGAGTGTCCTTCTCAAGTACATTTTCTCGTTCTTCCGTGTCTCCCCCTGTTGTATCTTCCACTAAATCCACCCCTACAGCGCCGCCTCCAGTTCCAGCCCATGCTACACCTATAAGCACTACAGCGGTTGCTACTACACCTTGTAATACTGCAGTAAAGCCAACTTGCGCTGTAAATGGCGTCCCAAAGGTGGCTTCATCGCCTAGCTATGTAGCAAAAATTAATTATTTTTCGAATCTCAGCCAAGCTGCGAATACGCCTATGAAACCAATCAATTCTATCCCGGCTCCATCCAAGGAGAACCCCGCCAAAGAAATTATTTATGCTCCCAGTAACGTGGATCTTTCTGGAGATGACAGTTGCGGAGGAAAAGGTGGCGATCGCAGTCACTACGCCGCAACAATTCGACGCTCGCGACCCCAATATTACAACAATAAAGAGTTGGAGGGAGATCTCAATGATGCTAACAGTAATCCAGTGACAGAGTACAACGCAGCTAATAAAAACAAGCACGGAGGAGGAACGTTGGGCAGGAAGCCAATGGGAATATATGGAAGTTTGGGAAGGAAAGTAGCTGCACCTGTTATCCGGAGCAACAGCATTGAAAAGGAGAAAATGGAAGCGAGGTCTCGGGAAAGTACACCAGATACCACCAGCAACGACAGTTGTGATCCTGTCGAAAAAGAAGCAGTAATAGTGCCCCCAAGTAGCAACGGAAGTCGTAGTAGCATTAGTAGCAGCGGAGCCAGTCCTCAGGTTGGATATAAGCCTTTCAACCCATACCTAAATAGGCAGCTAACGTTTTCTACATTTAGGCCTAGCTCAGGCGCAAATGATAAGACTAATAATAGTAGTCCTGCTTCTGCAATCACCAATGGAACAAGCGGAGCAACTACTGCTAATGGAAAGTGTGCCGTTTCGTCAAAACCAGTATCTAATGGTGTTGGCGTTGCTAGTCCTGTTCAATTAAGATCGCCTAACCGACTGGTCAAATAGTAGAGATAGTAGAGAAATGATGTGTAACATGTAAACTAAACAGTAAATTCTGTTATATAGCATATTAGCTTTGACCATTTTAGTTGTAATTTTTATGCTGCTTACACGAAAACATTAAGTTGCTCCAGTTGCGGTCTTTTTTTAAACTTTTTGTATAACTAGCACAACAGCAGCATTCACGCAGCATATTTTAATGAGCCGGTGATCTAATAATGTGTATATTTTGAGTGGAAATATTCTATATTATTATCCTGTTAAGTTAAATGTTGTACCTATTGTAAACCATCGTGTACATAAGAAAGCAATTTTGTACATTTTTATATATTATGGCCTATTATATATTATAATTACGCACAATGAACGTTTTTAGTGTAAATCGCTGACTTTAACGACTTTCATTTACACTTCTTAAATTTTGTGGGGAAAAGTGCTTATTTATTATGAAATTATTTTGTACATAGCTTTTTTAGCTTTTCCTTATAGTTTGTAGTTACAAAATTTTATATATTTACCGCATACTTTAGTTGACAGTTATTAATTATGAATTTGGTGCTCATTG